>CM044005.1:37923621-38152090 GCA_024085815.1 Flaveria linearis | reverse complement strand
GCAGTAAATTGATTTCCTGTGAAGCTTTTTATGGACTCTGAGTGTTTGTTCAAGCATCCAACCCTCTTTAACATATCATCATCCACAAGAGATGAGACTTCAGCTGATCTTTTCTTACTTTGTTTGATCTTTTGTGCTCCAGATCATCTTTCTTTGCTTGTTTGAGCACATCATCAGTAATCTAGTTTCATTCCATCACAGCTGTAGAGAAGTCTCTCCCCTAAGATGGATTGGATAGTTGGAAATGGGTATGCTTTGAAGGTCTTTGATGTCTTGCTCGGAAGACTCAATAAAGCTTCCACATCATGGAAGTAATGAATTCTTCCAGATGTCCTCTTGATTACTGCACAATCCCAGTCTGGATCATATTTCCAGGCCATCATCCTGTGTTCTTTCGCAGAGCTGGGAGTTGTGATATGGTCATATAGTTCAATCAGAGTAGATTTCTGTTCAGTTATCTCCCTGACTGTTGTTCCCAGAGGCCATACCTTTCCGGGATTACTGCCCTTGGCTCTCTGATCAGTTTTCCTTTTTCTTTATGCTGATCCTTAGGTTCAACAGTGATTGGATCAGGCAAGCTTGCTTTGTTGGTCATGAGTTGGATGTGGAGCTGTGGTTCTGAATTTGACACCAGTTTCTAATTCCACTGTCACTCACATGCTCCATCATCCTCCACAGTTCTCCAGTAGATTACCTTTGAGCTCATGCGGTTTGTAATTGTGACCTTGTAACCAGCATGTCATATTGTACTTTGTTAGTTTAGTTGTGTCACAATGGCCCAATTCTTTCTTGATTTTCTCTAATGACTGAAAGACGGTGAAGGCTTCATAATCACAGTTTGGGATTATGAATCTTGCAAGCTCAAATTCTTCAGCAGATTCTTCATTTCAGTTGTATTCATCCTCTCAACCATGGCATAAGGAAAACCATGGTTTGATGAGGGTCATTAACATGCTTGAATCAGGCCCTCTCCATAATATCTGCTGTGGTTAGAAGGTCATCGGCCTTTGCTTTCTTTTGACAGTGGGGGGACTCCATCTTGGTCAGCTCCTCCCATTCTTTGTCACTTTCATCATATCTCCGGATGATACCTTCACAGTAGACACATCTACTGAAGGTGTAAGTCAGGTGATGGAAGCTTTTTGCCTTTGTGAGAGGCTTCTTCTTTAGATTTATTTCTTGATGTCACCCAAGTATTTTCTTTTCCGGGAATATGGAATCAATTTCTTTGACGCTTCAGCAGATGATTTGGATTGATCAACACTTGGGGCCTCTCCTTTTTCCAGGACAGAGATTTCTTTTCAACTTCTCTATCCTTCATCTTTTGTTTGATCAGCTGAGCTTTATCACTTTGCTCATTTTTCAAGGATGACTGCAACTCTTGTTCTTTTTGCAAAAGTGCATCGATTACTTCATTGTTGCATTTTGCATCCTCTCTCAGCCTTTTCAGACTTGCTCTTTCATCATCAGCTCTTATCTTTTCTTGAATGATGCCTTTTAGCTTTGTATTCTTTGCTTTTGCTTTGATTTGAGTACTAGCTTGTTGTACTCAGCAACCAAAAAGCTTTTGCTGACTGGAATGTCACTATCACTTAAGTCATCTTCATGATATGCAATGACATCCTCAGCAATCTCTTGTTGTATTTCCCTTTGCTCATCAGCAGTTTGATCTTCTTTCATTGGACATATGGGATCAGTATGATCTGATGGCACTTGTTCTTCAGTGTTTGTGGGTGAGATAGGAACAGTACTAGCTTGGATAGTAAACCAGTCTCTCCTGAGTGCACAGAGTTTAAAGACTCAGTTGTCTCAAATAGTTCAGTGCTAGCACCGGCGGTGATGGTGATGTTGTTTGGTGTGAGTCTGGTGGGGTTGAACAGGGGATTGGATTGGAGTGGAGAGAGAGGTTGAGGTGTGATGTGAGGATGAATGAGAAGGTGTGATGGTGATTGTTGTTGAACTGGAGAGATTGGCTGAGTGGTGGTGGTGGAAGATGAAGATATTAGTTGTGGTGATTCATGATGATGAATGGGTGAGATGGGTTGGGTGTTGATGGGCTGGTGATTGTGGTTGATAAGGGGTGTTTGGCTAGGTGATTGATGTTGGAGTGGTGGTGTTTGGCTAGGTGAATGTGAAGCATGAGCAGATTTAGCAGATGACTTGCCTCTTCATCTATCCAAACCAATTCTTGTGGCAGGTCGGCTTGGGCATCCACAACATGGGCGAACATGGGCATGTCTTCACCCTGATATTTTCCACTGATTTTGTCAGTATAGATTTACCCAAGTGTGCTTGCACAAACCTTCTCTTCTCTGATAGCCTTGGAAGTTCAGAGTTGATCACCAGTTGTAAGACCTTGGGAACATGTACAATTTGTCATTCCGCTGAAGTTTGACTTGATCACTTGACAGTTGAAAATGTACTTGGAGTAGTTGTAAGTTCTACCCTCGAAGATCCCAATGATTACTGAAGATATAGTCGAGAAATCTGTCAAGCCCTGACTTCCTGTTGGATATGCACTTCAGGTATGTATGTGACACCCCGTAATTTCAGGCTAACACTATTCAAAACGTTGTCGTTATCATTGCCACATACTCATCAATACTCGAAACGTATACAAACACCACCACCGACATTGTTAATAAATTATGATAAAAATACTAACACGGGTGTTTGTAGAGGATTCACATAAACAGGATTTCCTAAGGGATTCTCTTAATTAACATAGCTCGCCCCTCTACGCCGTCATCAACCGAAACCAATTTGGGAACACGGGACCTAAGTACAGGGACAAACTTGACAAATTGCCAAAACTGGGGCTAGGTATAAATACCATCCACCAGCCAAACACACCACAATCTGCTCTCTTCTCTTCAGTCGCTCTCTCCCTCTCCCTTTCTTCATCCAAGCACCAAAATCACCCCGATTGAGCTCGTTTTCGCGGATTAGACCACACAACAGCTGAGAAATCACGTTCCCAGCAGGTAGGACACCTCGTTCACCGTTTTATTGCCCGTTTCACTGCTGCAAAACTAGGGTTCGGGTGTTCAGGTTCAACCCGAATGCATGTGTGGTGGGGGGGCGTGTGTGAGGGCAATCAGCATGTGCATTTCACTTAGACATAGTAGGAAAGTGTTTCTGGAAGTCCTGATTGTGTGAAAATCGAGCACGGACAGCCGAAGGCTGTTCAGCCCGTCCAGCAGTCGCGACCTGCTGCAGTACACGACTGGGCCAGTCATGCGACTTAGTCATGCGACTGGGCCAGCCATGCGACAGGGCCCATCGGGCGACTGGGTGGTGCGACTGGGTTGGGACGTGCGAATGAGTGCATGCGATTGGGAGTGTGTGCGATTGAGTCAACCGGATGAAACGTGTGGCGACTGAGTACTATTTAACTGAAGGTCCAATCGTACGAATGAAGGTTCAGTCATGCGATTGGTTGTTGAGTCGGGTGAATGGGTGATGTGTGGTACGATTGAATGCTAAGTCGTACGAGTGAGGGTTCACCGTACGAATGAGGTTGATTCGTACGATTGAATGCCCATTCGTGCGAATGAAGTGTCCAGTCGTGCGTCTAGCCTTGACATGCGATTGGAGTCATTGTGAGGGAATTCGCCTTGTGTGCGGGGTGCCTATCGTGTGATGATATGGTAACAATCAATAAAGTGTCATTCTTGACCACAAAGATTAAAGTCAAAGCAATCAACCAGCACATACTTTTACGAGCTAAAACAACCTAACTGTTTACAACTAACGACAACCCGTTTGGGATCTACATAAGGTTTGATATGCGTATGCCTGCATGTGTGTGTGGTATGTGTTGTCACCCACGACCGAACCAATGCGACCCGACCCGACTAAAATGTATTAACGCTAACATAACTGTCAATAGGTGTTTGACAGCGCATTGTAAACAACACTTGGGAGACCTTCATCCTACATACTTATTACATCATCTGTGAGTTTCACAGCCCCTATTTTACTCTCTTTTCCTTTGGGGGGAGAAAACATGCAAAACTGATTTACTTAAATGGTTGTAGTATTATTGATATCGCTTGTTACGGTTAGTGCAAAACACCAACATGTCCTGACACACTCGAACCGTTAGTAATGGGATTAGCGAGGTAATTTTGAGTAGTACTACTGGGTCTGACAAATCCCGCCGGGCTAGTCGCGCTAGCTTGATGGAGGTCAAACGGGTGCTTGATTGACCTAACATTTGTCACGGTCTTGCGAGACGTGACGGGGATACAACAAACATATATAGGAGTAAACAGTTAGCTTCAGTTCAAAAACGCTAAGTAACAAGAACATAGGCTAGCTACCTAATGATATGCTCTATATACTAAACCATTGAAACGCAAAACATGGAAACGCTTACGAATACATTTCTGGTGATTGATTAACCTGTGAACTCACCAACTTTATGTTGACACATTTTAGCATGTTTTCTCAGGTCACAGGAACGCATAAGCTCATGATGCACGCTACAGGAAATGCACTCAGGACATGCATTCATCTAGATTATTTTCAGCACATGAACATTTGTTTAAACATGGCTGTTGTAACTGTCCTGTAATGGATTTATGAATTATGTAAAACGCTTCCGCACTATTGTAAACTTTGTTTATGTTCTTTTGAATGAAGTCAATGTTTATTTTAAATTCATATAGTGTCGTTCGATATGACTGTGTCTGAGATCCTGGTATGTCACACGCCTAACGGTAAAACCCGTTCGTGGAAATTGAGGGGTGTGACAATGTATGGCAGATAGAAATCGATATGGCTTACAAAGCTTCCCTTCTTTATCTCTCTTTTTCGAAGTCGCCATCATATCCATCAAGTTAAACACCTTCTCAATGTATCATTTTCAAATACATCAGGGTGCCCAATCTCTCGATCACCCAGTTCCAGACATCGTCTGATTGTGCTTTCATTGATCCGAATACGCTCAGTCAGGATCTCAAAAACAATCACTTCCTCATCTCCTTGTTGTTCAACCCGTGTAGAGTTCCAAAAATCGATTATGTGTGCCTGATGGATCACAGGCTCTGCCGTTAAGGCATAGAAGAGCCTGGACCGTCGAAGATATCTTATGATATCTCGCATCCTTCAGCAGCAGGATCATCAGCATTCAAGAACGCGCACATATTGTGCTCCTTCGCGAATCTGTTTGCCATCTGTAAACAACAACGAAAATCGAGTTAGCATATACGTAACTCACATGAAGTCGAATCATTTTAATGGCAAAAACCGATAACCAGTTTCGTACTGAAGATTAGAACATGATTTACCTTCGCAATAATAATAATCGATTGCTGGATAATATGATTATGCTTTCTCGGAACGGAGTTTTTTGAAAGTTTGAATGAGGGGGAAAAGTGTGCGTTTTTCTAGGTTAGAAACTGAAAGTGTTCTGAAAAATTGATTAATAAATTCTTAGATTCTGAAACCTTATTTATAACCGAACATATTAATTTCTTTTATTAATTATTTTGGGACCACTTCCCATTTATCCATCCGTATACCAAGTTTATTTCAAATGCATTTACTTCTTCCGCAGAACATCTGCGGAATTTAACATCTGCGGATGTCTTAACATCTGCGGATGCCTTAACTCAAAATGCCTTGTTACTAGCACATCTGTAGTTACTAATCCTACGATATGCAGTTACTGTTACTGTTACTTCTGCTGAATCAGAAATTTCACTATTACTTCTGCGGATGCGAAGTATACTGAAACTTCTGCGGATGCAGAAATTCACTGTTACTTCTACGGATGAGAAATATTGCTGAAACTTCTGCGAAAATTAAAGTTTTGTTAAACTTTAAATGTATGATATCTACTAAGTAGAATCATGTGTTGATATTGACCATGTTGACTTTGTTTGAGTGGCAATTTAAGTACAAGAAAGCAAGTGTCCTGTATCCTGCATTCAAGTTAGTGCTCAAGTTCCAATTCCTTCACACTAAATTAACAACTTTTTATGTTTTTCATCTTTTTATTGTTTTTCATGCATGAACTACTCCCCCTAAATTTGTGATTAATGTTAAACTGTTGCATCATCATAAATTAAGCTGTAAATAGGCATGAAAGGCATATGACAGTCTAAGTGAGAGAAAATCAGTTAAAAGGACAAATTAAACCTCTGACTTAAACAATTGCATGCATGCAATATATATAGAGGGATCATACTATGACGGGCTCTGTGGATGTTATTATTTGATGCATTGCACACTGATTGTAAGTATATAGATCCACTTAAATCATACATGAGTAATGTATCAACTAGGCATGCTATTTATCATGTTTTGAAGTTTGTTAATCAGTAACTGTCATGAGGTCCTCATTCAATTGTCATTAGAGTTGTACTCCGTAGGTGAGCCAAATCACTACTTTTCACACTTAATGACTATGTACATTAAGTTATAAGTTCTATCTTTAGACATTTTGCAGTCTCATGAATGCTTTGATGTTTGAAGCTCTTTGAATTGATGTACAATTGATCACAAGTGATTCTTTTTAGAGCTGAGATATGATCTTCATAGGCACCAGGTCTTTACTTTCATAAAACAGAGGTGAACTTAACCAGGTCTTTGTTTACACAAAACAGAGGGAGAATGAAGATATACTCTTTAATCATATTCCAGGTCTTTGTTCACACAAAACAAAGGAATATAACTTTGCAAAGATAGAAGATTATAAAGTATTTTACATAGTGTGCTTGTGCAAGTGATTTGGTCACATCAGGAGATAACTTACTTTCCTGACTCTCAAAAGTAGTATCACTCAAGATGAACCTACTCACATATCACAATGTTACAAGACAGTTTTAGTTGTTGTTAAGAAGGCCAAGCATAGTGTACTATCATTTTCTAAACATAAGGCATGCACATAAATTCTATCAGTCACTTAAATCATCCCTAACCATTACTCTACACATGACAGAACATATGCTTTTGTTGATTTATTCTAAGTTAATCATTCCCAGAGATTCTATCAGAAAATTAAATCTAACAGAATCAAAGGCTTTGTGAACAAATCAGCAAGCTGATTTGTTGTGTCCACTTTGACTAACTTGATTAAACCCTTTCTGAGCAATCTCTCAGAAAATAGTATCTGATTTCAATATGTTTGTTTTACTATGTTGTACTGGGTTAGCAGTTATAAACATAGCAGCGGAATATCAATATGAATTGGTGTTTGAAGGAAATTGTAACCATAATCAAGTAAATTGTTTTGCAACCAAAGTACTTGAGAGCAACCAACTGAAGCAGCTATGTACTCAGCTTCAGCTGTGGATACAGATACATTAGTTTGCTTCTTGCACTGCCATGAAACAAGCCTTGGTCCCAAAACTGGCATCCACAGTTGTGGATTTTCTGTTATTGTTACACCCTCCATAGTCACTATCTGAATATGAGTACAGACTGAAATCTCCATCTTTTGGATACCACAGTCCTAGTGCTGGTTTGCCTTTCAGATATCTGAATATTTTCTTCACAGCATTTAGATGGGACTCTTTGGGTCTGATGATACCTGGCATAAACACAAACAGCAAACATTATGTCAGGTGTACTGGCAGTTAAGTACATTAAAGAACCGATCATTGATCTATACAATCTTTGATCTACTGATTTTCCAGCAGGGTCAGGCACAATCTTGTCTATTGTTGAGGCAAGGTGTCTTGCATGAAGTTTTATCAGCAAGATTGTACTTCTTCAGGATTTGATGAATGCACTTTTCTTGATTGATGAAAATGCCATCTGTTTTCTGATGAACTTGTAATCCAAGGAAGAATGTCAATTCTCCCATGGAGCTCATCTGAAATTCATATTTCGTTAACTCTTCAAAGCTTCGACACAGTTTCTTATTGGTTGATCCAAATATTATGTCATCACATATATTTGAACCACCAAGAAATCTTGATGTTCATGGTTGAGGAAGAGTGTCTGATCAATGGTTCCTCTTTTGTAACCATTCTTCAGCAGGAAAGATGACAATGTGTCATACCACTTCCTTGGTGCTTGATGAAGACCATATAAAGCTTTGTCAAGCTTGTATACTCTATGTGGAAAGTCTGGATCCTCAAATCCAAGGGGTTGAGCCACATATACTTATTCATCAATTTTCCCATAAAGGAAAGCACACTTCACATCCATTTGATAGACTGTGAATTTCTTGAATGAGGCATAAGCTAGGAAGACCCTATAGCTTCAATTCTTGCAACTGGTGCAAAAACTTCATCATAGTCTATCCCTTCTTCTTGAGTATATCCTTGAGCAATAAGTCTGGCTTTGTTTCTCACAATTATACCCCTGTCATCCAGCTTGTTTTTGAAGAGCCATCTTGTTCCAATTGGATGTTGACCTTGAGGCAAGTCTACAAGATTCCACACCTTTTGTTTTCTGAATTGTTGTAGCTCTTCTTGCATAGCCTCAATCCAGCTTGTCTTTTAGAGCAGCTGTAATGTTTGCAGGAACTGTCTGAGACAGAAAGCAGGTGAACAGACAAATGTTTGCTACTCCCTTTGCTCCTTGTAGTTCTTGCATTCAGGTCTCCAATGATATTATCTGTGGATGAGACTTGTGGATTCTTCTTGTTGAAACAGCATCAACTGGATTGTGGATTCTAAGTTTGAGAAACCCATTGAAGCAGATGTATTCAGCTAAGAATTGAGTCTATGAAGTAATCAAAGGCTTATGTTTCATTAGGATCAGCTTGAGCGTCAGTTGCTGCTGGGTTGTTTTCTTCCGCAGGAAGTTCTACGGAAGCATTTTGTTCTTCCGTAGGAGTAACTGCAACATCTACGGAGGCATTTTGTACTTCCGTAGGAGTTACAGCACATCCACGGATGAACATTGTTGATTTGCTGGCATGGTTTGTTGATTCAATACATCCTCTTATCCCTTTGGTCTGTGGTTGAAACAGGATTTACATCTACGGATGCTGATGCATCTGCGGATGTATTTATATGTGCTGCGGATGAAGGATTTGCATCTCCGGATGTAACTCTGTGCTGACTTGATCTTGCTGAAGAGCAGTTGAGGTTGTGCCCTTGGTGGGTCAGCTGTCAGGGGCACTTCATTCAAACTAGGAGGCACAATGGATAGCATGTATCCGCAGAACCTTCATTGATCAAATAACCAGTGTTAAATGATTCAGTTAATGCATCTATATCAAATAACCAAGATGAAACTTTTACATTGTAGTAAACATGGATTCATAAAAAGAAACATTGGAGTTTCTTCAACTATATTATGTTCTGGAATATAGACCCTATATGATTTAGAAGTGGATGAATATCCAACAAAGAAACCATCATAGGCTTTTTCAGAAATTTTCCCAATTGTTCTTTAGTATTTAATACAGACACATGACACCCAAAAGCTTTAAGATATCCTATAAAGGTTTTCTTTTAAATAAGAGCTCATAAGGAGTTTTATTATGTTCTTTGACAATTAATGTCCTATTTTGAACATTGCAAGCTGTATTCACAGCTTCTGCCCAGAAAGTTATGGGCAACTGAGAGTCAGCTAGCATTGTTCTGGCTGCTTCTATGAGAGTTCTATTTCTTATTTCAGCCACTCCATTTGTTGTGGAGTTCTTGGTGCATTGAATTGTCTTGCTATCCCTTTATTCCTACAAAAAGAATCCAGATCAGCATTAACAAATTCAGTTCCATTATCACTCCTAAAAATTTTAACTTTTAAATCAAGTTGATTCTCAATCTTGATCACAAAGTCCATTAATGTTTCAGATGTTTCACTTTTATGTTTTAAGAAAAAGACCCATGTGAATCTAGTGAAATCATCTACTATCACCAAACAATATTGCCTTTTTCCAATGCTCATCACATTGGTTGGACCAAAGAGGTCCATGTGAAGCAATTTGAGTGGCGTAGTATTAGTGTTGATTATTTTGGATGTATGAGTCACTCTCGTTGTTTTCCTTTGTAACATGAAGAACAATGATTAGAACAATGAAATTCTTTCTTTGGTAAACAATGACCAAGTCATTTTTCACTAATTTATTCATGTTCTTCATGTTGGAATGAACAAGCCTTCTATACCACAATTGTGATTCATCTTCTGAAGATTTAGACAGCAGGCATGTCTCATGACTTGTGAGTGATGTGTGTTCATATCCAAAAAATGTGTTTCCTTTTCTTGATGCTTTAAGAAGGATCCAGTCTGCTGGAACTGCAAAACCTGGCTTAAGAATGTAACAATTAGAGTTATCAATAGTGTTGTGTAATTTTGATCACAAATTTGAGAAACACTAAGTAAATTATACTGCAAATTTTCACAGTAATTTACTTTTTCAAATGTTAAAACACCATTTGTTACAATTCCCTCACCAACTATTTTACCCCCTTCTTATCCCCACCAAATGCCACATAAGAGGCATGTTTATGTTTTGAAGTCACGGAGAAGTGCACAGTTTCTGTCATATGTCTGGAATAACCACTGTCAACATACCACTTGTTGTCAGCTCTCCATGATTGTTCTGCACATAAAAGAAATCAGTTAGAATTGACAACCCAAGGCTTAATTGTCTTGGGTTTGCCAGAAGTGTTAACAATAGTTACTCCTTCATGAATTAATCTTGAAGTTTCAGTATTAATTGTTTCTTTTGATTTGATGGTGGTGAGGATGATTCTGTTAAGATGATTCAGGTTTTTGGATGTCTTCATGCTTATCTGTTTCTTTCTTCGACTTATCTTGTTTTGGTTGATATTTTAACTTTGAGGAAGATCCTGTATTTTTGAAAGTTACTTCATCTTTCAGCTTTGATTGAGGCACAGGAGTTCCTTTTGCAAAGTTATCAAAGAAACCATCATCCACTTCAGTCTGATTATCTGACAGGTCCACCTTTCTATGAGGTGTTTTTGACTGAGTTGGTGCTTTTTTTCAATGGCTTATCCGCAGCATTGGATCTTTTCTTTGATTTTTGTTGTTCTTCTGTATCTTTGTCTCTTTGTCACTTTCTGAGGATTGAGAATCTGATTCAGATGATGCATCTGTGACATCTTTTTGCTCTTTTTCTTGTTCTTCTTATTGAAATAACATTCCTGAGTTCAATGGTTATTTTTGTCACATATGGCACAGTGTTTGTTGAAGTAACAATCAGCAGTCATGTGATTGTCATATTGCATATGGAACAATAGCTGCTGAAATAGCATTCATCAGTATTGTGATTCTTCATATCACACCATTTGCAATATTTTTCTTCTGAATTTTCTTCAGATTCAGACTTCTTTTTATTGTTCTTTTTCTCATTTGCTGATGGATCACTTGATTTCTTCTTGTTTTGCTAAGAGCATCATCAGTTGTTTCTTGTTTGCCTTTGTTGCCTTTTTTGCTTGATATTTAGCTTTTCTATGCATGTTTGTGGTAGCCCTTTTGACCTCATCCGTAGATTCGGTTTCTCTCTCGTTGCTTTTCTACAGATTAATAGTTTTTGCCTTCCGCAGATGATCTACTGACTTGGCAATTTTGCTTTCCGCAGATGTTCTACGGATTCTTCAGATTTCTCTTTCCGTAGGTCTTCAACGAGAGAATTTTTCTTGTTCTTGTTGAAGTTGTTGTTTCTTACCTTTATCTGAAGAAGATAAAGGTACCTCAGCACTTGATCCGCAGTTATCAACTTTGTGAAGGTTCAGTTCTTGAAGTCCTTCATTTAATTCAGCAATCCTCTTGCAGATAGTCTTCAGCATGTTTCGTTGCTTTGGAGGATACTGCAGCTTTGATTCTTCAAGAACTCGTGGAAGACCAGTTTCAACTTGAACATTCTTACCAATGTTCAGTTGATCAGTATCATGTTCATCAGAATCATCCAAGTCATCACATTATCATAATCAAAATTTGAGTCATTATGTTTTAGTGATTCTGATTCAGAAGATTCAGTTTCACTCACCTCAGCTTAATTGTGATGTTTGTTTTATATCAATTTTGGTGTGCTTGGCACAAAATGATTTGACAAAGTGTTTGTCATTGTTTCAGGTAAGGTTGTGTAGTTATCACTAATAGGTGGTTCAACAGCATTATAACCCAACCCATACCATTCTTTGATTCAATATGAGAATTTAACAACTTCTCATATTGCTGAGATGAAAGTTGAAACTTCTGAAGTTTCACTTCAGTGGATGCATGATCAGCCATGGATTTGTTAAGGAAGTGGTCAGATGCTCAACTTGGGCTTTGAGGCTGTAATTTTCAGAAACATATTTCTCTAAATCTTTTACAAAGAACTAATTTTGATTTGATTAATTTATGTTCTCTTAAATGTGATTTATTCAAAATCATTGTTTCCTTTACTTTATCAGCCAATTGTTGAGCATGGACTCTATATCGTTCATCTTTCAACACATGTTGATGAAAATAACCTGTCTTTTACCTCTCTAGCCATAGGAGGAACTTGTTTTCCATGTGTGCCATTAATGCTTGATTCTCTTCCAAGACTTCCTTTTCATACATGCTCAGTCATATGTTCCATCTTGAAGTATGATCAGTCCTGACTCCTTAGAATTGCTTGGTCCTGCTGATACATTGTGGCTGGTGGGGATGTATTTGTCAGCTGAGGTTGTCTGTGCAGAGATCTTTGAGAGGTTGATTGCTGATGCTGTATACTGTTGCTGTGATGTTGATGCTGCTGATGCTGCTGCTGCTGATGCTGCTGAGATGATTGTTGGTTGCATTCTCTAGAAAAGTATCCATAGAGATTACACTTGTAACATCTGACTTTTGATTTATCAACACCAATCTTTGATGTTTTACTAGCTGCAGCCAGATTCTTATTTCTCCTTAGATATTGCTTAGCTCTGTAAGCAATCATAGCCATCTGCCATTGTAGATCCATCTCTTCTACTACATCAGGAGGCAGTTCCTCCAAATCTTGCTAGCAGATGTTTGCTGATGTTAGTGAGCTTCCAAGATAAGCTTGAAAGCTAGAACTAAAAGCTGCAAAGGCTGTTTTTGTTCTTCAGAATCCAATATCACAGTAATTGGTTCTGATTGATTGTTTTGTTGAGAAGATTTAGCAGTTGGTGTATTGTCTTTTTTGCAGTCAGATCTTCCTTTTTTTTTTTTGTTTTTACTTTGAGATGATTCTTAGTGGTTTAGAGGCATAAAAACTAACTTCTCTTCATCATCACTCAAAGTACAAGAGTTATCACCTTCATTATTTGATATAAATGCACTTTCAGCATTTTGGTTTCTTTGAAGTGATATGGTGAGACATGAGTTCTCACACTCTTGTTTTCTTGACTGTTCATCCATTTTCAAGTGCTTCTACTTTAGCAACCAAAGTATCCAGACCAGTTGTCTTAAGATCTATGGTGTTCTTGAACATAGATACAGTTTGCTTCCAACTTTCAGGCAAAGTGTGGAGCATTTTCTTGTTGAGTTCCTCAGTAGTATACTTCAACTCCAAGATGTTCATCTCAGTAACAAGTTGCATAAATCTATGGAGTTGTTGAGGAATTGATTCACCCTCAATATGATGAAAGGTTCATATTGTGATCTGAGAGTGCCTTTCCTGATGCTTCGGATCTCATCACTCCTTCACAGAGAGTGTGGAGTATCTTCCACAAGGAATTTGCTGTTTTGTATTCTCGCACCTGATTAAGATCTCTTCTGCAAAGCCATACTAAGCAAACTGTATGCTTTAATATCGACTTTGACCTTCTTGACATCATCAGGTGACAAGTCCTTTATGTTGATAGGCTGATTCTTGTCATTATAATCCGGCCAAGGGTAGGTGGAATATAAGGACCCTCAGTGATTGACTCCCACAAGTCAGAATCTGTGTAGTTCACATGATTTCTGAACTTGATCTTCCAGGATTTGAAATCAGCTTTTGTTTCCAACTTTGGCGGTTGATAAGATCCTCCACCAAAAGTACTCATGATTAATGCAAAGTTATGAATCAAAACTTGTATGTTAAATAGACAAATCTATCAAAGACTCAGATCTAGTATTCAATTGATTTGAATATAGATCTAAATCAAATAAGCAATGAGAGAATGCTTGCTGAATGATAAGTCGCTGATTTAATTGTTTGAAAATCAATTAAACAATTTTAATATTGATAGATCAATTGATCTAAATCAATGAGCACCAAGCTCTGATACCACCGTGAATCCAAGGATCTCAATTCAGGAATTATCAGTATTAAAATAAATCAAATCAATGATCGCGGAATTATCATCAATCGACGTTAATTGTTTAATGATTAACGATGAACACAAAACATAGAAACACAATAAATATGAACTCAATAATTATTCAAAGTATTTCATTAATTATCAAGTAATGATTACAAAAGAATAATTAAGAATGACTATGAATAATGATTTCTGTGAATCGAATAATGTTGATGTTGATGTGACGGCGATTAGGGTTGCACGATGATGTAACTCTAGATAGCCGTAATATTGATTGATGTGTTCCCTGAGATGTGAAACCTAGGACTCATATTTATAAACGGTTTGAGTCGGTTAAGGAAACACCGGATCTCTTAGGTGTTATTGATTGTGTTGACTTGTTTGACTTCTTTGTATTTGAAATCGCACAGGTATTCTTTTCTTCCGCAGGAATCTTGTCATCCGCAGGAGTTTGTTCTTCCGTAGATGTCTTGTCTTCCGTAGAAGTGTTTGTTCTTCCGTAGGAACTCTGTCTTCCGTAGAAGTCTTCACTTCATGCAGTCCTTGATCATCCGCAGGAATATTCACTCGGTGATTTGTTCTTGTAAGAAACATATCTACGGATTAACAATAATGTTCATCCGTAGATGTTTCTTACACTGGTCAATTTCAGGAATCCTACCAAGTATATTGTTTCTCCCTGTCAAGTCACAAATCAACACCATATATAGGGTAACCTTATCAATGCATATAATATAATATAATATATATATACTGACTGTTACAATTATTAATTACAAGACTTGTATCAAGTTCTAAGCCTATACAAAATGATCTAGACCTATACAATCTAGATCCAACATTAATATTTAGTAATTATATACTTATGTATATTATAAACAATAAATACTTAATTTTAATAAGATATGCTTATAAACTATAAATAGTAAATATAACTTAAGTATTATTTAAAAGCATTATTAGTAAGGTAGTACTTAATTAGTGAATTAAAGAATGTATTAATAGAAGAAATATACTTAATGATGGCAATTTAGGAATGAATACATAACACACTTGTATATTGTGCTTAAAAAGTTGCCTTAATGTCTTATACTTTGAATAACATTACAATTGATCATACCTAAATGCTTTTATATAGTAGTATAGATAATTTACCCTTTTCATTAGGTGCCCTATCACCATTCTCATCCCTGTAACCTTAATGAACTCTAAAATCAGAAAAGAAAAAAAACATGAAAAACCACTTATTTTATTTCATAAAAAACAAGTATTTTGTCTAAAAAATACACTTTTCGAAAACAAATTTTTTTAAAGCTATGATTTTTTAAAACAACAGAACTTTTTTAATAATGAATATTATAAATCGGTCTTCTTAAAAATAAAAAAATTACAACAAAAATTTTGAAAAGTAATTAAAAACTGAAGTATTTTAACAACGTGATCTTGATAAAAAAAACAAAATTGTAAAGCAATAATTTTAAAATGAAAATAACATGTTAAAGTTCTATGTAATTTTCATTATGTCTTGTATCAAAATAGCATGTTACAGTTCATAACTCTGCATTAATAAATATTTTATTTTTTTATTTAATCGTGTAATACACGGGACTATATTCTAGTATAATATATAATGTTAACATAAATGTTTCACTATAATATTTTTAAAAATTAACAAGCACCATCTTGAATACTTTTAAAAACTTAGAAAACACTAAAACCTAATCAAATTAAAACTATCCAGGTCGACCACAAGAAATTTTATATTCTCTCTCTTATATTATAAATGTAAAGTACTTCTTAATTCAATAATTTTTAAAGATGTTTTTCATTAATTAAAATAAGTATTTTGATTAAAAATATACTTTTTCAAAAACAATTTTTTTTTTAAAAAACTATGACTTTTTCTAAAACAAAAACTTTTTTAAATTATAAAATATTTTATAAAAATCAGTCTTTTTAAAAACTAAAATTTTTATATAAAAACCATTTTTTACAAATTAAAATTTTAAAAAGTTATTAAAACATGGAGTTTTTAAACAATGAAATATTATGTATAAAAAATAATTTTTTCAAAGCAATATTTTAAGCGAAGGTTTTTAAAAATGATAAATATCTGTTGGAGATATATAGTCATATATAGTGTGTCCGTCGCTTGACGAATAGTCTAGGCTTAATGTTATACACCTTGTAAACACATGAAACTGGGTCATTCGCAGGAGCAATGCGAATGAGACTCAGTCGTACGACTGAGCCATGCTAAGGACCAGTCGGCGACTGAGAAGAGATGCGATTGGGGCATTCGTAAGATGAACCATAGAATGATCCAGTCGTACGATTGAACCATACGCATGTTCCAATCACACGTATGGGCCCAGTCGCATCTAATATGGGCCGAGCCTATATATACCAGTTTCAATGTGTAGAAAAAGAGAAGGGTTTTTCATAGTTTCCGGCGCCTAGGCGCTGCGGATGAGAGGGGAGATCATGTGCCGATCTCCCATTGACAAAAGTCTTGATCTTAAGTTGTAACGAGCTTAAAATCGTTATGTTTTATCAATAAAATCATTCGATTATTGTTCGTGTTATTGATTCTCTTTGGTTTTATCCTTCCGTCAAGAACACGCTCGGGTGTTCATCGATCCAGTGACTTCACAATATATTGTATCTAAATTAAACAATTACTCGTACGTAATTCATCCATGTTTTATATGAAAATAGCGCTTTACAGTTCCTAACACTTTCATCAATATATGTTTAGTATTTTTTATTAAACTTGTATAATACAAAGATTATAGCTTATAGAATATACTCCCCTATCTATTTAAAAGGTGTGAATGAACAGTAAAAAAAGCGTTTTTATACGAAATGTACAAGCAGCAGATGCGTGGTTACCACCTCTTTAGATTATAGCTTTATGAATATATTCCCCTATCTTTAAATTTGACACCGGCGCTTGGTGCATGTGGTGTATCGGTGACCGGTGGTAGACTATCGTCATGTGTAGACGTTGTGGTTTTCGACCTGACCGATGCCCATAGCCTTTGCCGGTTGACCACCGTTTTCGGAAACGCCGACGTGGATCTAGTCACACCGCATCGTGGTCTCCGCTATGTGCATGCACAGGTTTTCCGTCCCTACTTTTTTTCCGTGCCCTCGGTGGCAACAGTAACGAGCGATGGTGGCCGTCGGTCGTGGTGCTTGTTGTGTTCCTATTTCTCTTTTGCATAGAAGTCTCCGTTGCCTTAGTGCCTCGGTGGCGATGAATTATTGGTGACGTTATGATTTTTGATTCTGATAATGCAATGTTGGGTATGTGATGGTTACTGATCATTATGTTTTTTTGGCCTTTGTTTCTTACGCACCTTTCATGTGTTGCTTTGATTTTGTTGATGAGTTCATGTTTGTCTAAAACTTAGATCTGCAATCTATTTCCATTGAGATTGGATGTTGCTTTTGGTTTGTCGATGATGATGACTCTAAGGTCATCTGAGACGTGGCTGTGATGGTTTCATGAATTTGATGTTGCCTAATGACTCAAGTTGTTGATGATATATGGTTGCACTATCTCCAGTGATTAAGGTTTGTTGGTTGTGATGATTTGAATAAAACATGTTGTTGTCTTGGCGTGGTAGCCATGGTTTGATGGACCGCAACCATTGACGGTGACAAAGTCAGAGCCAAACATTATTGTTATATTTGAAAAGGAGTGGAAGGAATAGATAAATTTATGTTGTTTTGATACATGCAAATTTTATGATATGTGGCAGATTTGCAATCGCAAAAAGTTAAGGAATCTGAATCACGGTTTTTATTCGGGTTTGAAAATACCGTTGACCTCGGTTACTTTGTGGCTGTGATGATACACCAAAGTTGTTGTTGGTTGT
The DNA here is from genome assembly GCA_024085815.1 of Flaveria linearis. NCBI lineage: Eukaryota > Viridiplantae > Streptophyta > Magnoliopsida > Asterales > Asteraceae > Flaveria > Flaveria linearis. The sequence goes on along the minus strand of CM044005.1, from coordinate 38,134,038 downwards.
CTCGGCTTGACATCCATTTCAGCCACAATCAACAATCGGTTCTGAGCCAACTTGTAGTGTACGTAAATGGTGTCGGTTATTGGCTGCCATATTTGGTATCCAGTAACACCCAATAAAAAATCCGGTTTTTCGACGCACAGCGTGCGTCGCGGATAAAAAACACCAGTAGAATATATATGTTAGCACAAATGTTTTACTAAAATATTTTTAAAAAATTATCAAGTCGCCATCTTGAATACTTTTAAAAGCTTAGAGAAACTAAAAACCTAGTCAAATTCAACTATTTGGGTCGACCACAATAAATTATTATTATTCCTTTTTTGGATGATATTTACATCTGAAACTTCAGATATTTTGGTTGTGTGCCTGTAAACGGCAAATCATTCTAATCCACTCAAGTCCCTTTAATGGATTTTGTTGTTTTGTTATTTTAGAAGAATAATATTACACATTCCGATGAAATGTATGTGCAGCTTGTTTTATCCTTTTCAGAAAAATAAGATGGTTCATAAATATTGTTAAATACGAGCTTTAATTTCAATTAGCGTGTAAAAGAGTAAAGCTGGGTTGGAATTTGAGATCCGCTCATTTAAACTTTAAATCACGTCGAGCTTGAACGAAGTTAAGCTTTACATATCGACTTTGAGCCAACCCTAGCCGTTGTTGCTTGTACCTAAGCCACCATCTGTCGCCTCTAATTTATTGATTTTTACACAAGAAGCTGAGTTTGTGGCTGTTTCATTTCTCGGTCTGCTTAAACTCTCTATGTTGGCATTTATTTTCTCAGTTTATTGTATTTTTCTTTGAGTCATAACATAAACATAGTCCCTTGCACACACTTTAGTTAATATACATTTAACCCATTTTTACTTTCTCTCTCTCATATGATTTCGTTAGTCAAATTTGCTCTTACTTCACTTGCTAGTAAATTATAAAACATTTTAAATATGTTGATTTTGTAGTTAATTTATCTTTTACGTGTATTAAGTTGTTCAATTAAATTATAAGATGGGAGAATACTTGTGAAAAGCTAACTTACATATGCTAAACATATATGAGGATTCTATAGGTAATTTCGAAATCCATTGATTTGTAGGCAATTAATTATCTTCGGAATGTGTCGACTTTTTAGCTATTTTGAATGTTTTGATTTGTAGCTAATTTCATAATTAATAACAAATTAAAAAGAGAAATCTTTTTACTATTATACTCTTCAACTAAACTGAACACATTTTAATATTTGCACTCTTACTCTCTTTAATCATAATAATTAATAGCACTGAAGGTTTCGAAATAAAGTTAATTCTAAACACAAATTAACCATGTGTGTATAGACAGATGTTCCCCTAAAATAATTTTTACCTAAAAACACTAAGAAATAATCTTAGCATTCTATTTTCAATCAATTGTTAAGATGAAAATTTGGCCAAAAAATGATAGGGTATTTTGATTATGTATCCACTTTTGTTGACTTTTTTAAGTTTCTTCTACTTTTTTAAATGTTTATAACTTTTTCTAGATGTTTATAACTTTTTCATGCGATTTTTAAACACAAATACAAATTACATCACAAAATCATACACTTTTTTCTTTGAATTGAGTGTAGTTGTGACATCCGTTAATTTTCCGTTACCAAACTCCGTTAGTTCCGTTAAGTCTTGCATACACGTGTCGTGAGCACACACTAGTTGTCGTTTAACGTTGGTGACTTAAAAATAATTAACAATGACAAACTAATAATAGTGTAATCAATAATGTAATTATTATATTATGCTTATCTGTTACGCGATTTAAGTATTAACTGTGAATTTTATCGCGTAACGTGGAAACGTGTGTATTTAATATGTATGTCTTGTGCTTAGTAAAGATAAAATATTAACTATTATTATTAGGTTATATGTTTATTATTTTAGTTAAAAACCTTTTAAAAAGAATTAAACGCTTACTTTTTATAAAATACAAACAAAAGGGGGTTAAGGGTAATTACCTAAAACTAATAATTAACAAATTAAAATAAACCCAAACCCTAATCCCCACTCCCTCATTCGGCCGAAACCACATCCCCACACCCCCACACCCCCACATTTGCGAAATCAAGCTTCTCGGCCAAGAACAAGTCGAATCCAAGTGTTAATAAAGTACTACAAGTTGATTCTTAGTGCTAATCATCATCTAAAGGTATGTACCACGTGGATCTTGCGAATTTCATGTTCTTGAAGAACCCTAATTTGAAATTATTGAAGATGATTTGAAATGATGTTGATTCCATGTTAGTATTGTTTTATTGATGCTAGTTTGGGTGTTAATTGCAAGTATTGATGTGGATTTTGATGTTTAAAGTCATATTAGGTCAAACTAGAAACTTTTGATTTGGGGAACTTTCAAGATTGATGAAATTGATGTTGTTTGATGATTGTATGATGTTAATTAGATGGTATAGATGCTAGTTTACATTAATTGTGCAAGAAATTAATGAATTTGATGTGTGTCATTGTTTACTAATAATAGTAACTTTATTTTGCATGAAATGTTGGATTGTTGATGAATTGGTGTTATGGATGTGATTATGATGATGATTAGATGCTACGATGTTGTTATGAACGTTGAAAATTCAAGAATGCACATTGTAGTTCTTACCTTGCTCAAAATAGTAACTTTTGGTGCTGAATGTTGATGAATCATGATGGTTAGATATTGTTGATCATGTCTAAATGTTGCTATAAGCTTGAATTGGTATATTAATAATGAATTCATGATTAAAATGTGAGTTTGATGAATTTGGGATGTACTTCCCAAAAGGGAAACTTTTTTTGTAGAACATTAGAAATGATGAATTGGGCATGCTTGTGACGTTAGGATCATGTTAGAATAATTGTTGATGATGTTTGATGTGATAGAATGTGTTAATGAGTTGTATGGATGCTTGGTTGATCATGTAAGGAGTATAGGTTTTAGTGATCATATATGATGATGAATTATGGTTAGTGATTAGGAGATCATGTTGGGTATATATTAGACTTCACGTATGAATTTTGATTATGATGTGTGTGTGTGTGTGTGTGTGTGTGTATATATATCTATATATCTGTGTAGAACATGTTGTTGTTAGAGATTTGCATGAGTTGTATGATGATCTAATATGGTATGATGACCTAGGTAGAACTTGGTTGATAATGTGATACACGTGGATAATTTGTATGATACTCTTGTATGTTAAGTTGTCATGCATGATTAAACTATATTCAACTAATATGTCACCAACGGGTCGAACGGGTCAACTGGGTCATATGTGTCTTGTCCTTATAAAACCCTGAGTCCTTTGATTTTAGAGCACTTAGGGTTCATTATGATTTCTGCATACACATACTTATGTACTTGTGTGTTCTAGGTAACATCTGAAGGTTGTCTTTCCACTTGTTCTTGTCAACTTAAGCTTAAGTATTCTTACGCGCCTCAGGTGAGTTCATGCCACACTCTTTAACATAATCTCTTTTGGGGGAGATAGCATACTGGTATTTACAAACGCTTTATCATTATGAGTTCTGTATAGTCTTAATATAATGCCGATTACCATGGAAAGTCTTCACACTTTTGGTTTGTTAATAATTACTTAGCGGGAAATTTTGGGTAGTACTACTGGATCTAACGAGCCCCATCTGTGCGACTCGAGGTCAAACGGGTGCACTTTTGTCTAATGAACATTGTCACGATCTGGTAAGTCGTGGCTGGAGGCAACAAACGTAACACAATCAGCTTCAAACGCGAAATCATTATGATTACTACTAATTGTGTATAGACTAGCTATCTATTACAATATACTGCTTATGTTTTACAACTATTATGATTATTATTTAACGCGCACTCATGAATTCACCAACCATTATGTTGACTTGTTTAGTATGTTATTCTCAGGTTAAGGTTGCCAGTTGCCTAGGAGCACGCACACGCTTATTGGGTTGTCTGCATTATTTAAATATTATTTTGGATTATATCTACTTTAAATAGTTATGCTTGGGTTTTTGCATTATGATTGGGCGCATATATTTGCGCATTTTTTACATGTTACATTGTTTTGGGTCTTCTGGTTATTTAAACGCTTCCACAGTTTTAAAGCAAACTCTGATTGGAATTTTGGTTCATGTAGAGTCATTCTAAGTAACTAATGACTGAGATCCTGGTTGTCATGCACCTCGCAGTAAAACCCGCATGCGGATTTTAAGGGTGTGACAGATTGGTATCAGAGCCATGGTTATAGGGAACTAGGTGCATACACACACTAGACTATAAACCGCACAGTTGTTAGTTACTTGTCATTTACTCCCTTTACTGTATACTCATTGGCATACGTATCACGTACTCGTAGCATGGCATCGTCGTCGCGAGACTTAGGTAAAAAACCCGCGAGGTCCGAGTCACCTCCATATTCACCTGTACCGGACAATGGACCTGACTGGCCCCGACACTATTACCCTTCTGAAGAAGTTGATTGGGATCAACCATTTCTGATACCAGAACGTGATGCTCCACGAGATTAGGATTACTATCCTACGCGCATCCGGCTTATGATATACTTGGAGCGGGTACCGCCGTAGCCTCTAACCGACCGCGAACGAGGGCATCTACATCCACTTCATCTCTCACACTTCCTGCTATGAATGCTCCGCAAGAGCACGTTATTACTGCACTAGTGGTTGCACTGGATACCAAGCAGCAACGTGTCAAGAAACTCACTGATGAGAATTATACCATGAAACATGAGGTACGAGAACTACGACATCAAATGGATGTGCTCAAGGGACAACAAGAAAATTCCTTTAATGGGTGTTATGCAATGGTTGATGGGTAGGAGCGCTTACGGGGACATGTGAATGAACTAGAGCAGCGGGAAGGAGGAACGACAAATGTTAGGCTTGCTACTCTAGAAGGCCAATGGCAGCACTCTAGATTGCTATAGCTCCTGCTCCGGCAAAGGACCCTGAGGATGAGGACCCTGAGCAAGCCCCTGAGGAGGAGGAGGAACCGGAAGAAATGGATGACGATAGCGATGGGTCGGATGTTGTGGATTGATTTTCTTTTGTATGACTTAGACTATGTAGTGTTTCTTTCTTTTGAAACCTATATGCGAAGGGTTGTTTCCTACCCAACTGACAAACTCAAATTTTGACATTGATGAAAATTTTATGACTCATTTGCAATTTATTACCTTTGATTATTATTTTTGTTATAGCTGTTGTGGTTGTGATGAAATCATTATTTCTTATTGTTTACTATACTTCGATGAGATAAATATGTTGGATGTTACTCATTATTGTATTTGTGAATGTAAAGTGAAATATGGACGCTGGTGGACGTGGACGTGGACGTGGGCATGGACGTGGACGTGGACATGGCGCCAGAGGCCGTGGAGACGGTGCCATAAATATGATGCATGCGGAGTTACCTGCCTTAATAAATGAGCACGTTCAGGCAGCAGTGGCTGTTGCCCAGCCGGGATAGCCAGCAGGTAAATGACAACGGGATTTAAACCAATTATCCAAGTTAACCGTATAGGATATTTGCCCAATGTTTGTTATGTCAAAACATGACCACCATTGTGTACCTACAAGTCCTTTATGGACTGCAAACCACACACCTACAGCAGGACAGAAGGAGCTGTAGGATTGGTGCGGTGGTTCGAGAAGACAGAGTCTGTCTTCGCTAAATATAACTGCCCGCCTGTTGATCAGGTGAAGTATGCCACCGGGACTCTGGAAGGTGCAGCTCTTTCTTGGTGGAACGCTCAGTTCCAAATGTTGGGCCAAGCTATGGCCAATGATCTTCCTTGGGCTGAATTCAAGGAAATCATGATTGAAGAGTACTATCCTCACAACGAAGTACAAAAGCTGGAAATAGAATTCTGACAGCTCAAGATGCAGGGCTCTGAAATCAAGGCCTATACCACCCGGATCCACGAACTAGCCACTTTATGCCCGGGGATGGTGAATGAAATGCACAAAAGGGTCGAGCACTACATCCAGGGATTGGTGCCTGAAATCCAAAGCATGGTGACTGCTTCCAACCCCTCTACTATTTAGCAAGCCATCCGGTTAGCTCATAAGCTAACTGATCAAGCAGTGGAGCAGGGACGTCTACCCAAGCGGGGCGCTGTGGCGAGCGTGCCGACAACAAGAGAAAGTGGGATGGTTCCAGCAACAAAGCATCATCATCCAGTAGTGAATCTCAACCTCAACAACAGCATCCAATTCAGCAACAGCAACGGAGATTCGACAACAACCGAAGCTTTAACCAGACGACTCCTAACAATCAAGGACCCAGTGGTTACGTGTGACGCCCTAAAACCCGGCAGGGCATCTGAGGCACGCCACGCAGTTGGATTAATATTTTAAACATAAATCAGAGCTTTCTACTTACAGCGGAAGACTTAAACAACATTATATATTAACCTAACTTTTTAAAACATTTTACATATAATTGTATTTAATTATACATTGCCCTATTTACAGTATTAACAGGTCCTATATCCTATGCCAGCAACTACTCCGGGATAGCATCCTCGTTCAGCTCATACTTGCTTTCCTCTATTATCAGAGGATCCCTCCTTACTAGCACACACAACATACTCAAAACATCAGATAAACTGGTGAGTTCTACATTTTCATTAAAACATTAACAGCACCTTTACACACACAAGAGTTATATTTATATTGGCAATATTATAATTTCAACTTTTATCATTACTTTGTCCCACCGGACCTGTCCCCCGAACGTCGGTTGCCCACATCCAGCAACTACCAGTTCCCTATATCCAGAAACGTCGGTTGCCCACATCCAGCAACTACCAGTTTCCCACATCCAGTAACTATCAGTTTCCCACATCCAGAAACTGAAGTTACTATCTCTCATCCAGTAGGATGCCAATTAATCATCTAGGGTCGTCACCACAAGATGTTCACAAAGCTGAGTGATCGTCATCACTCCTATCAAACTGTACAGTTTATACCCCTAGGCATCTTACCCTAACTGGCCTATTGAGATTTACATCACTTTACCATTTCAAAAACATTTCTTTTACTTATTGCCAATATTATCACATTCATTCACACCCCACAAATTCTTTCTTTTAGTACCAGTTTTAACATAATTTCATTAATCATTACCCCCATCTGACCCATTGGAATCATTAGCATAATGTAATGATTAACAATGTTCAGATGACCATCTTTTACACTCTACCAGACCCACTGAAATCATTACCATCATGTAATGATTAACAATGTTCAGGTAATCATTCATTACCCCCACTTTTCCCCCTAACAGCTTTACAAACTGTTAGAAACATATCAACATCGCGATCACATTTCTGGTACTAAAACATTCAATTCATTTATCATTGTATGTGTGCCAGCCCGAATGTTAAAAACCATACATTTGAAAAGGGCTTAGAACTCACCTTATCAACTTCCTCACCATAGTTTACACAATCCACGTACATAGGTAACTAGTCCTTTCTCTAATCAAGGTATATCTAAAGCAATAAACCTTGATTCAGTAAACTTATTCTTAAACAGGGCCCTCATGCGATTGAACACTTATACGAATGAGCACCCACACGATTGGACCTATGCGGATGAACCATGCGACTAAACCTTCAGCTGTACGACTAGCCACTCATTCGTACGACTGAGTTCTCATTCGTACCCAGTGTTCAATCGTCTTCATTCGGCCTTCTAACCAGGCGACTGGGTTCCCAGTCGTACGACTGAACCTCCATTCGCACTCAGTCGCACGATTAGACTCTCATTCGTATGACTGAGGCATACGATTAAGCCCATTCGTCTGAAACGGATCAACAGCTGTGTTCTTGACGTTTTTGATCCAAACTCACTCAAAATTTGAGTTTTATCCATCCAAATCATGTCATATTCAAAACAGATCATATACACATCGTTTATAATGGTTTCGGATCATTATTTTATCAAAACTACACAAAAACTCAGATCCGAATTCCCAGATTTTAATTTAGAAAGAAACCAGACCAATTTACTGATTTAAACAGGTTATTGGATCAAATTCAATCATACACACAGCTTATAACATATCAAAATTGATCCGTGACATCCAAAACTTACCTAAACGGAGTTGCCTTAGTCGATTCGTGGAACAGGGTGTTTGGGTGTGAAGGGAACAAGAAAATAGAGTAGATGCAGATAGAAATCTGCTCTTGAACCATCTGCACCGCCCTACTTATCCATACCACAACTTAACCGCCTTACCTTCAGTCGCACGACTGAACCATTCGCACAACTGAATCGTGCTACTGAAACGCATACGCCTACTATCCGTACGACTGAGTCTCAATCGCACGTAAGGGTGCGTCTGAAGTTCATTCGCATGCAACTCATGCGATTGAACACCAAACAATCAAACAAACTCAACTTAGTTAATTAAGCATAATTATAATACAATTAGAAGTTCGGATTTAGAAACCGGATGTTACATTACGGCAAACACCCCAAGTGCAACCGGTGTAACTACCATCACGTGGGAAGGTGTGATACTTTCAAATACCAGCGTTGTGGTAAAATTGGTTACGCAGCTAAGGACTGTCGTGGTGAACTAATGAAGAAGCCATAACAACCTCAAGAAACTCCTAATGGTTGTTTTGAATGTGGAAAGGAAGGTCATTACAAGCGCAACTGCCCTCAACTGAGGAGAAATGGTAATGGTAATAGCAACAATGGCAACAATAATAATGGCAACAACAATAACAACGGGAATGGCAATAATGGTGGCAACAACAATAATGGAGCCAAATGAAGGGCCTTCATCATTGGCTCAGGTGAGGCCCTAAATGACCCTACGACTGTTACCGGTAAATTTTTGGTTAATGGACGTTTTGCTACTGTACTATTCGATACTGGAGCCGATAGAAGTTTCGTGTCATTAAAGTTCTATAGTCTTTTAAGTGACGTGCCTTCAGCCTTAGAATCTAACTACACTGTAGAATTAGCTGACGGTAAACAGATTCATGTAACGCATATTCTTAGAGATTCCAAGATATAACTTGCTGATTACACATTCACCATAGATCTTATGCATGTTACGCTGGGAAGTTTTGACGTAGTGATAGGCATGGATTGGCTCTCCGACAAGCAAGAGGAAGTCATATGTCACGAGAATATCATACGGATTCCTATTGGTGAAGAAGTCCTTACGGTCAGAGGTGATAGGAGTGGTGCAGTGATAGGCATCATCTCATATATGAAGGCACAAAAGTTATTGAGGAAAGGTCGCTTAGCAATATCGGCACTCGTCATTGATAAGCAACCGAAAGAAAGAAAGATGGAGGATATTCCCATAGTATGTGATTTTCCAGAGGATCTTCCTGGATTGCCACCTCACCGTCAAGTGGAATTCCAAATCGAGTTGACTCCTGGCGCAACCCCGATTGCTAGGGCACCTTATTGATTAGCACTGAACGAATTACAAGAGTTGTCATCATAACTTTAGGAGCTTTTAGATAAGGGATTTATCCGACCTAGCACATCACCTTGGGGAGCCCCTATTCTCTTTGTTAAGAAGAAGGACGGCACATTTCGGATGTGCGTCGACTATAGGGAGTTGAACAAGGTCGCAGTCAATAACCGGTATCCCTTACCTTGAATAGACGATTTGTTTGATCAGCTGCAAGGGTCAAGTTATTATTCAAAGCTTGACCTGAGGTCTGGGTATCATTAGCTGAGAGTTCGAGAGGAGGACATCTTGAAGACTGCTTTTCGTACACGATATGGCCATTATGAATTCTTGGTCATGCCATTTGGGTTGACAAATGCACCAGTAGTATTCATGGATCTCATGAATCGTGTGTGCAAACCCTATCTTGATCAATTTGTCATTGTATTTATCGATGATATATTGATCTATTCAAAGACTGAGGAGGAGCATGAGGAGCACTCACGTTTAATTTTAGAACTGCTTAGAAAAGAACAACTATACGCGAAGTTTTTTAAGTGCGATTTCTGGATACGTGAGGTGCAATTATTGGGTCACATTGTTAATGAGAAGGGGATTCATGTAGATCCTACCAAGATTGAGGCCATAAAGAATTGGGCTGTACCCAAAATGCCGAGCGAGATACGGAAATTACTTGGATTAGCAGGGTATTATCGAAGGTTCATCGAAGGATTCTCTAAGATTTCATAACCTCTCACAGCTTTGACTCACAAGGGAACGACATACAAATAGAGTGAGAGTCAGGAATCTGCCTTCCAGTTGCTGAAGCAGAAACTATGTAGCACGCCGATATTGGCATTACTGGAAGGTAATGATGATTTTGTAGTCTACTATGATGCCTCAATTCAGGGATTGGGTTGTGTCTTGATGCAGCAAGATAGTGTGATAGCTTACGCCTCAAGACAACTGAAGGTTCACGAGAAGAACTATACTACCCATGACTTTTAATCAGTACCCAACTGCCTGAACAAGTTAAGGGAGCACAGATAGAATCTTTAAAAATAGAGAATATCGGGTCTGAGTCGTTACGTGGAATGGATAAACAACTAGAGGTGAAAGATGATGGAATTCGTTATTTCATGGATAGACTTTGGGTACCTCTACATGGAAACCTGCGAGAATTGGTGATGAGTGAGGCACACAAGTCTAAGTACTCTATACATCATGGATCTGACAAGATGTACCATGATTTGAAGGCGCACTACTGGTGGCCTAACATGAAGGCGGATGTAGCGACTTATGTGAGTAAGTGTCTGACCTGTTTGAAGGTGAAAATGGAGTACCGGAAGTGTCTGGTCTGCTACAATAACCTGAGATCCCTGTGTAGAAGTGGGATCAGATATCCATGGATTTTATCACTAAGTTACATCGCACTTCTACTGGTTATGACATAATATGGGTTATCGTAGACCGATTAACAAAGTCTGCTCATTTCTTGGCAATTAAGGAAATAGACAAGATGGAGAAATTAACCTGACTCTATCTGATGGAGATTGTTTCGAGACATGGTGTACCGATCTCAATTATTTCTGACCGTGACGCTCGTTTCACATCGCACTTCTAGCAATCACTACAGAAATCTTTGGGTACGCGATTGGATATGAGTACTGCTTATCATCCACAGACTAATGGTCAAAGTGAGCGTACTATACAGGCGTTGGAGGAATGCTACGTGTTTGTGTGATTGACTTCAGGAATAACTGGGAAGTTCACCTACCATTTGTGGAATTTTCTTATAACAACTGTTATCACACTAGCATAACGACAGCACCTTTTGAAGGTTTGTATGGGAGAAAATGTAGATCACCAGTTTGTTGGGCTGAAATTGGTGATAGTCAGCTAACGGGTCCCGAGTTAATACATGAGACAACTAAGAAGATTGTGCAGATAAGGAACCGTATGGCTGCAGCGCGAGACAGACAGAAGAGTTATGCTGACAAGCGATGGAAACCCTTAGAGTTTCAGATTGGTGACAAAGTTTTATTAAAACTCTCACAATGGAAAGGCGTAGTTCAGTTTGGTAAGCGAGAAAAGCTAAATCCGAGATACGTTGGACCATTTGAGATATTGGAAAGGATAGGTCCAGTGACCTATCGATTAGCCCTACCTGATTCGCTAAGTGGAATCCATGACGTATTCTATGTTTCAAATCTAAAGAAGTGTTTAACTGACGAAACGATGGTCGTACCGCTAGAAGAAGTTGAAGTGGATGAACAATTACGTTTTATTGAAGAACCAGTCAAGGTGATGGACCGTGAGGTGAAAACACTTAAGCAAATCAAAATACCCATAGTCAAAGTTCGTTGGAACTCGTGACGTGAACTGGAATTCACGTGGGAACGTGAAGATCAAATGAAGCTTAAGTATCCTCAACTGTTCGAAAAGACGATGCATGCAGACGAAGGTATTGATTTAAATTTTGGGACGAAATTTATTTCAACATGGGGATGATGTGACAACTCATCCAAAACTCACTCAATTTCGATTTCTGTGTGCTAATGCAGTAGACCGTGATGGAACACTCACTATGTAACGCAATTTTCGGGATGAAAATTTTTCAACATGGGGATAATGTGACATTGTAAAGATGTGCATGTATTTAAATCATAAAGATGTGAGATAGGGGATAAGAGAGAAGAGAGAAGAAACCTAGAAAAGAATTAATTAATTAATAACAAATTAAAAGAGAAATCTTTTTACTATTATACTCTTCAACTAAATTGAACACATTTTAATATTTGCACTCTTACCCTCTTTAATCATAATAATTAATAGCACTGAAGGTTTCTAAAATAAAGTTAATTCTAAACAAAAATTAACCTTGTCTACAGATGTTCCCCTAAAATGATTTTTACCTAAAACCCTAAGAAATAATCTTTGAATTCTATTTTTCAATCAATTGTTAAGATGAAAACTGTTAAGATAAATCTAAAGTCGTGTGATCACTACCAAAAATTGGAGTGTCTACCAACATTTGATTGGATAAAATCAGATTGATTCTAGATTTTCGCATGGATTTTTGATTGAGCAATTTTGAGAAGATAAAGAAATCAATTTCTTTTTTTAGGGGATCAAGAAAACGAATACGCAGGAGCGTATTTTTAGTTTTCAAGAAAACTGCTTCTTGGGTAAATTACACCTTTAGTCCCTCAAGTTCCACGAATACATATTTGGCCCGAAATTAAATTTCTAATGCATATTTGGCCCGAATTCCACCTCGACCCCAGCCAGGGGCTCTGGCCCTTGGACCCCGCCAGGGGCTGCCGCCCTTGGACCCCGCTTCTCTCGGGGCCGCTACCCCCGAACCCCCACCAAGGGGGCGCTGCCCCCCTTGGATCCCCCGTTAGGCCCGATGACATTCAAACAAGCGTGCACTCGTAATTAAATGACACATGCAATCTCTAATTACACTAAAATATTCAACACTTTTGTTTACTTTTTTGAGTTTCTTTTACTTTTTTAAGATGTTTATAACTTTTTCATGTGATTTTTTAAACACAAATACAAATTACATCACAAAATAATACACTTTTTCTCTTTGAATTGAGTGTAGTTGTGACATCCGGTAATTTTCCGTTACCAAACTCCGTTAGTTCCGTTAAGTCTTGCATACACGTGTGGTGAGCACACACTAGTTGTCGTTTAACGTTGGTGACTTAAAAACAATTAACAATGACAAACTAATAATAATCTAATCAATAATGTAATTATTGTATTATGCTTATATGTTTACGCGATTTCAGTATTAACTGTGAATTTTATCGCGTAACGTGGAAACGTGTGTATTTAATCTGTATGTCTTGTGTTTAGTAAAGATAAAATATATAACTATTATTATTAGGTTATATGTTTATTAATTTAGTTAAAAACCTTTTAAAAGGAATTAAAAGCTTAGTTTTTATAAAATACAAACAAAAGGAGTTAAGGGTAATTACCTAAAACTAATAATTAACAAAAATAAACCCAAACCCTAATCTCACCCCCTCATTCAGCCGAAACCACTTCCCCACACCCCCACATTTGTGAATCAAGCTTCTAGGCCAAGAACAAGTCGAATCCAAGTGTTAATCAAGTATTACAAGTTGATTCTTAGTGCTAATCATCATCTAAAGGTATGTACCATGTGGATTTTGCGAATTTCATGTTCTTGAAGAACTGTAGTTCGAAATTATCGAAGATGATTTGAAATTGATTTTGATTCCATGTTAGCATTATTGTATTGATGCTAGTTTGGGTGTTAGTTGCAAATATTGATGTGGATATTGATTTCTAGGTCATATTAGGTCAACTAGAAACTTTTGATTTGGGAACTTTCAAGTTTGATGAAATTGATGTTGTTTGATGATTGTATGATGTTAATTAGATGGTATTGATTGTTGTGTTAGGACCGTGTACGTACGGAGTACTAACAGATTCTGTGTGAAACCAAATCAAATAGCGCAGAATTATATTTGATTGGTGATGCAATCAGTGAGAACGAATAACCCGATCGATCTAACGATGTAACAAACGTTTAGAACAAATTTGAATCAATCAGGAATGAACTATGAACTTGGATTTGCAACTTGGGACGCTCTGGACGGCTGGGGTATGAAAGTATTCGAAGTGGTATGAAGTGTTACGTTTTTCCACAAATTATGTGGTATTTATAGGTTATCAGTGTTCATTCGTACTACTGAACCATTAGCATGGTTCAGTCGTGCGACTGACTCATGCGGTTGACTCATACGCACGACTGAAGGTTCAGTCGTACGACTGAATCAATCTGATGTCTCAATCATACGACTGATCCATTCACCTGGTTCAGTCGTACGACTGGTCCATAAGTACGGTTCATTGTGCGTATGGTCCATAAGTATGGTCCATTAGCATGAATAACCACTTGACTAAGTTGAACCCATTTCTAAGTTCATATTGACTTAGAACTATGTAAAACAACCTCAACCTATATGTTAAGTTCATACATATGAATCACATTCAATATAATGATAACATGACATAATCAATCACAAATAAACATCACAATGCATTCCATATATCATTCATCATTACATTACATTGGATTACATAAGTGTAAGACATGAGAGACTTTTACATTTGAAACATAAACTAGGTACATCAAGATGTATCAACAAACTCCCCCTTGGACCTAGTTTAGCCTATTGTCTAACATTCTTCTCGTGTTCTTGGAACTTCTTGTACTTCTTTTCTCTTGTAACTCCTGCATGTATCTCAAATGCAAAACAGAGTCTTATGACGTGTTGAGACTGTAGAGCTTGTACAATGTCCTGCGTGTCATGGAATAGTGGCCACTTGTAGAGAGTATAGACATCATCTGCAGACAAGTTGGTCAGCCACATAGGGTCAAATACCCGGATAGTCTCTATCTTTCCTTCCTTATGTAAAACTATGACCGCTTCACCCATCCACCAGTCATAATACCACCACTTGAAGTGTGGAGTGAAGTCCTGAGGCATTTCTCGTAGTGGGATCTTTGACATTATGCGCGGAGGACTCCACTTCAGCACAACTTTAGGTCTTCCAGTGATAGGATCAACTTCGGTCTTATGTATGAACTGTTTAGGCTGTTGAGGCCTGAAGTTGACCCATCTGGTGTGGTATTCCTTCTTGAGCGCCATCTCGAACCAACCCGACATCTTTCTTGGGTTGGCGTACAAAAGATCTAAACAGGCAAGCCTGTTTAGCTCAAAACCGGGAAGAGTCTTCAGATCATGAGGATATCTAAAGTACTCAATCCCCTTCTCTCTCTTGATCGCATAGACATCCTAGTCCTCAAAATATGCCCAACTGATAATCTTGCCTGACATCTTCTGGTGCTTCTTCACTCGATAGAGTTTGGTGTATGCGTTAGACTTTGGAGGTACTCGTTGGGCTTTTATCTCAGCTAAGCACACTACCCACTCATCCTTCTTAATATCAACCTCAGTGTCCGTAGCTTGGGCTTTCCCTTCTTCTTTCTCTTTTTCCCTTTTAGTCTCATTAAGTTTCTTAAACGTAGCACTTCCAAATGTTTCACCCAAGTCGGGATAACATTTCCTTCTTGGTCAGTGTACTGAGGATACTCTTCTGCAGTGATATCCTCAATGTCAATCTCATCCACATCTTGTAGCTCTTCATCACTCATAACATCAATCTCTGGTGCATCCTTGACTAGCTCATCAGGGTTGAGTCGAAACATGTCAGCTAGCTGCTCGTCCGTAAGATCATGAATGATTTCTCCCTCTTCGGGGTGTAGCTCACAGATCTTCGAACGATCCCTTGCAGATCAAGAATCATGGTTAGCTGAGTCTTGATTTGCTGAAGGGGGTGACATCATAGTCGTCTGTCTGTTGAGCTTCATATATTTGATTAAACATTCAAAACACAATCACACACACACATCAGTAATCAAGATAATTAGACATTAATAAACATTAATTACATTAGTGTAATACATAATTCAGGTACAAAAGTTTTCAAAGAGAAAGACATTTAATCATTACTTTTGCCTTGATCGCTTGATTCTTCAGCTTGAGGAGCTGAAGAAGAGGGTCGTTGATCTTGATTGCGCTTTGTGTGCCTCTCCCAAGCAGATTGATTTGAGGCTGATGCCGATGCATCACCTTCATGCTCATGCTCATCATCATCTCCTCCTTCTTTATCCTTCCTACTACCTTCCGCCTCACCCTCATCATCATCATCATCATCAACATCATCATCATCATCATCATCATCATCATCATCTGATTCATCATCGGAAGAATCGTCATCCTCATCATCTCCACCATCACCATCACCCTTTTATCTTTAAGGGCTCACTCTTTGTCCCTTTAAGTCTAAGCATAAGCTTCTTGTTCTTCTTCTCAACCTCCTCAATCCTCTTCACCGAAGCCATCAGCAGCTCATTCTATGCAGTGAGGGCACGAAGAGCTCTGGATAAGGCTCTCTCATAAGAAGCATCTCTCTCTGTCAAATGAGTGATCTGTTGGCTCTGAGTTGCGTCTCTCTTTGTCAGCAGGGATATTTGCTTTCCTTGAGCCGTGTTGAC
Source organism: Flaveria linearis (assembly GCA_024085815.1). Classification (NCBI taxonomy): domain Eukaryota; kingdom Viridiplantae; phylum Streptophyta; class Magnoliopsida; order Asterales; family Asteraceae; genus Flaveria; species Flaveria linearis. The sequence goes on along the minus strand of CM044005.1, from coordinate 38,117,477 downwards.
TGCCATCAACTGGTTCATCTGGTTAGCTCGTATGTCATCTGTTGCGAGCAGTTTGAGCACCAGATGGTTAAGGGTAGCCAGCTGCTCCTCTAACCCAACAGTGGGCAGAGGAGACCCTATGGAGGTATCGATGATGTGGAAGGGCCAGTTTGGGGTATGGTAGGTGTGGTGGTGGATGTGATGTATGTGGGAGTAGGAATGAAGGTGAATGGTGGTCGAATAGATGTAGGTATGGTAGATGTGGTGGTGAGAGTAGTGGTGGCTGTGGTGGTGGTAGGAGTGGTGGCTATGGAGGTAGGAGTGGTGGTAGTAGGAGTGGTGGTAGTGGTGGTAGTAGTAGCTGTGGTGGTGGAAGAGGTCAACAACACTATCCTTCGCCTTTTGCTTTTCTTGCCATAAGGCTGGGCCATTCTCTTCAGCCTCGAGCCCTTAGAAATCTGGGCTCCCCCTGGGCTAATTGGCTAAGGTGGTGTATAAGTGGGATCATCAGTCTCAGCACCCTCAGCCCCAGCCTGGCATCCCCCAACCGCCTCTTTGCCCATTTCGGTAGCCACTACTCGGCTATCGACTGTCCTCGTTAAAGGCTCCTTATCTGACTCATCCTCCTCTTCATCAATCAGGAAGTCGCGGTGGATGGCAACCTGCTCCGATCCACCGGGAGCAGAAGTACTACTGTCTGGAGGTGGTAGAGATATGGTAGATGTGTCAGTGGCCCGTGATTGACTGGGGCCTGCATCTCCGCAACCTTGAACATCATCATGGTCGTCATCGTCGTCGTCGTCGTCAGTAGGAATCACAATAGGCTCGACGTCGGAATCACTATCATCGTGACGCCACTTCTTACGACTTGGCGCCACGTATCCCTCATTGGGCAAATGGCCGAAGAGTCTCCTCACCGGGGGCTTCACCTGCTTCCCCCAATATACCTTCATCCTTCCTAAGGTGGTATCATCCATCACCTCTAGGATCACTGCATCATCCTTCTCCTTGGCAGCATAGGAAGCTTCTCATCTATAATCATCTGCAAGAATCTTGGATACATGCAAAAGCCTTCTTTGCGTTTGGCCTTGATGTTCTCTATCAAATAGGAGAAGAACATGTGGGAGAAACTGAACGGGTGGTTCAGTACCAGCGCAACATATGCGTTCTGCATTTGGTCCGACATCTCGTCAAACCCTTCGCGCCTGGAGCCTATGCATTTAAGAATCACATGTGCCAAATACTTAAATTAGGGGCACATGTTACTCTTGTTCAGCACGCTGGCATTGATGTCACCGGCGTACTTGATCCTTAAAAAGCATCCCCGAACTGTTAGGGGATTCAGCTTGGTTGGGTGGGCTACGTCCTCACCCAGATCCAAGACTCGCCTCAGGTCATCTTCCCTGATCTGAATGTCTTGTCCGAAGATAGAACTCCAGATACAGTAGGGCTCAGCAGAACGGTCGACGGTGGCATTCTCCCAGAATGCCTGCTGAATCGATCTATATGGTGTGCAGGGAGTGGAGATGGCCCTGTAGATCCTCGATCTACACAGACAAGAAATGATCCCGAAGAACTCAGACGCGTTTCGGGAAGTAGCATCCAGCTGATCACAAATGTTGTGCTTGATGCTCATGGTCCATCTCTCAGCCATATTGCTGCAATACTAGAAACATATACGTCAGATCCGTTCATAAGAGATAACAATTGAATTTTAACTGATTTTGACCAACTGGTTCAATCGTGCGATTGAACCATATGACTGAGTTTAGTCATATGATTAAGCCTGCGACTGGATTTAGTCGTATGCTATACCGAGCGGTTGAGTCAGTCGTGCGACTGAGTCACCGATTGGTTCAATCATGCGATTGAATAATATGTCTGGCTCAATCGTGCGACTGAAGTTCATCAGCCTGTCCATTCGTATCTTGCACTGTTCGACACCATAAATTTGAATATTTGACAAAACGTTAAATTATACTTCGTGTTTAGATTCATTAGGTTCGCAGGGACTCGAAATAGCACTTAATGTCATTTAAATCAACTTTTGTGTCCATTAAAGTGGTGTATTTTAGGGTTTTAGTCCCGGTTATTAGTTTTAACAATTTCGGTCGATTAGGTTCGATTAAACCGTTCATTTCTTCCGATTTTGTTCGCAAAGTACCTGTGGATGAACAAGATATCGGTTAGAAGCTGAATCGGAGAGTATTCACAATATAAGAAATTTGGGCAGAGTGTCTGGGTCTTAGGCGGGTTTTTAAGAATTTGAAGTCGTGTAGGGTTTACGACCGACTGAGCTTCCTTTTATACTGTTTTGGGTTTCAGTCGTGCGACTGGACCCATGCGCATGACTCAATCGTGCGACTGGGGTTCAGTCGTGCAACTACTCCTTCATCCAGTCATATAATTGGTTCATTCTTATGATCCATTCGCATGGTTTGCCCCATACTCATGGTCCATTCGTATGATTTGCTCATACTCATGGTATATTCGTATGATTTGCTCATACTTATGATTCAATAGTGCGATTGACACATAATTATGATTCAATCGTGCGATTGGTTTATACTTATCATCCAATCGTGCGATTGATTCATACTTATGAGTTTGACTTCATCCATTTCCACACACTCAAATTTAACTTTTGATATATAAACGTTATGATCGATGATCATCTCATACATGATCTTTTAACAGAAATCATTTGAGCACCTGAGACGTGATCCTTTTAAATTAAAACATGTTGATCACCTCAAACGTGATCCTTTTAATTGAAATCGTTTGGTCACCTCATACGTGACCCTTTTAATTTTCAAAACTTGATCATCTCAGATATGATCCTTTCAAATTCACACCAGTTTGGTCACCTCAGACCTGACCCTTTTAATTTATGATTCATAGAGTTCATCTAGTTACATAGTTCGACATTGACACCTAATTGATAGATAAAACAGAAAACAACCTGAATTGAAATAAAATAGGACATAATTTTTTTTGTTTTTGTTTGAGTGGGTTGAAAAGATTTTAATTTTCTTTAAAAGATTTCTCCCCCTGAACAGAACAGCATCAAGCATTTACATCTTATCTAGAAAGACTCTTATGGAATCATACAGCATATACATAATCATTTGGGATACTTTTGCATATGTTTGTTTAACTTATTCTTATTTGTCTGAGAGTCAAAAGCACTTACAGGAAATCATACTAGAACTGTAAGAAGCACATAATGATTTTGACTGTCGAGGATTGCTGCCACGATGATTGTCAGTATATTTGTCCACTTAAATCCATACATATATTTTTGACTCACATTGGTGATTAGTTAGGTTTGTTATTTCAACAAGCATTTTTGGATCCCACACTTATATGGTAATCAACATTCCTCAGGAGATTTGTGAACGGTCTACGGGTTTAGACAAGAAGAAACTATTCTAAGAGCTTTCAAAGAGATGCCAAGCCTCAGGTCAGTGCCATCGCATAGCAGAGAGGCGCAAACAACAATGAATTCTAAAATATTTAGGTTATGCTTATTCTCAGGTTAGTGTCATCGCACAGCAGAGAGGCACACAACCTATCTTCTTGTTTGAGCACTTTTCTTTTACACATTACGCACCAACAACATTAGTCATTAGCTTGATTACGTTTAACATTTTTTTTCATGTGCTTTGCTCAATTTTAAGGTCATCCGCACACATTTGTGGCGTTTATTTTGGAAATGTGTTGATTGTGTTAACCAGGGATAAGGTGGAAGCCCACAGCTAGTTGAAGTATTTAGTTTTAATTTGTTTCACCAATGAAGTCTACTCGTCTATTGTGTTGAATCTACCGACACATCATATAATGGACTAGCAACCCTAGGTCTACTTTCTCTATGTAACCTCAGTAACAGACTAGTTTACTATCATTTTTCCTTTATCTGGCTTATCCTTCTCAGCCTTGTAATTTTAGTGTAACAGTTTGAACATTTAAGTCCTTTTGATGTCCCAAACACTTAGTTCCCTGTGTACTATCACATTTCATAGTTTTGAATCAATCTGATAGATTTGATGTCGTTGCTTTTCAGCTTTTCTGCCTGCCCTCGTTTTTTTTGAGTAATTTAAATACTAACTACTGAAACTAAACCTATTCTCCCCTTAAAATTCTAAAACCGAAAATCCTTTTGTGTTTTTGGATTTTTAAAGACAGGAAAATAAAATAAAGAAAAATTAAACTAAAAAATAAAGAAAACATAAAGACGTACTAAGAACTCGATTCTTCTGGAATCACATCGCTTTTCTTTTTAACGCCATTTACCACTAAGAGATATAAAAACCGAGGTTTATCAATGCTTTTGTGTAGAGGTCGGCGCGTTGGAAATCCGCATTAATTTTAACAACATCGATTAATTGCTTTTCAAAACAGTCACGTATAAAGTGATATTTAATACCGATGTATTTAGTCTTTGGGTGTTGGACCAGATTTTTAGTGACAACAATTGTAGCAGAATTATCAACAAAATAGGGGTGTTAGAAAATTGCAAACCGTAGTCTCGCATTTGCTGTTGAATCCAGATGATTTGAGAACAGCAACTTGCAGCGGCAACGTATTCGGCTTCACATGTCGATAGAGAAACCGACGTCTGCTTCTTACACTGCCAGGTGACTAAGCGTCTTCCAAAGAACTAACATCCCGCTGATGTTGACTTGTAATTCATATTGCAACCACCGTAATCCGAGTCACTATACGTTGTAAGCTCAAAGTCATCATCATGAGGATACCACAACCCAAGTGTTGGAGTACCCTTCAGATAACGAAAGATCCTCTTTACCCCAACGAGATGATTACTTTTGGTTTGGCCTGATACCTGGAACAGAGACACGTGGCATACATAATATCAGGACGAGAAGCTGTGTGGTACATGAGAGATCTGATCATTCCTCGATACATAGCAGCATCCACCAGATCACCATTTTTGTCGGGTGCCACATCGTGATTCGTAGCAAGTGGAGTCCCAGTAACCGTTGCATTCTCCATGTCAAACTGACTAAGGATATCTCCTACATATTTGGTCTGATGAATGAAGATACCATTTGGTGTCTGATCTACTTGTAAACCGAGAAAGAACTTCATCTCTCCCGTGGCACTCATTTCAAACTCAGCTTCCATCACAGACTCAAATTCTTTACACAATGCTTCGTTCTTGGAACCGAAGATTATGTCATCCACGTATATCTGCACGAGTAGTAAATCACCGTCCTTTTCCTTGATGAACAATGTGCAGTCAATGACCCCTCTGCGAAAACCATGTTTCAACAGATGAGTAGAGAGTTTCTCATACCAGGCTCGAGGGGCTTGATGAAGCCCGTACAAATTGTACACTCTATCCCGATGATAAGGATCCTCGAATCCTTCGGGTTGACTGACATACACTGTCTCATGGATTTCATCATAAAGGAATGCACTTTCCACATCCAATTGATATACTTTAATCTGCATATAGGATGCATAGGCTAAGAAGATACGAATTGCTTCCATCCTTGCCATAGGTGCAAACACTTCATTGTAGTCAATGCCTTCGACTTGCCTTAACCATTAAACGACAAACCAGCCTTGTTTCTAATTATGACCCTTGGTCATCTTTCTTACACCGAAGAACCCATTTCATGCCAATTACTTTTGCACCTTTTGGTCTGTCCACAAGTGTCCAGACTCCTAACTTCTTGAACTGAAGGAGTTCTTCTTGCATAGCACTTACCCATGCCTCATCTTTTAAAGCCTCGCTAACATGCTTTGGCTCAACTTGAGACACAAAGCATCGATAAGCACCATCGTGTAAGTATCCCTTTTCCATGACTGCAGCATAATCAGCTGAGTATAGCTGATTTCTGGTTTGAACTCCCGATAGAATATCCCCGATGATGTTGTCCAGGGATAATGTACGTTAACTCGAGTTCCTGGAGTGGTGGGTACTGCGACTTCAGTGTCCAGATTCTGAACTGTTGGGGTATGCGCTTCAGAAGTTTCAGCTGCATCATGATCAGAGGCTTGAGTACTTTCGGTAGTGGGAACCTGTTCCTCATGTTCCACATTTGTGGTTTCAACTGCTTCATCATCATAAGAAGAATCACTTACCTCAAGCTCTCCCCCTGAAGGGCTAGAAGTATCATATAATGGAACCGATAATCTCGAGTCTGGTGTAGGAGCATTCAGAACATCGTACATCATTCGAGCAGCTAAGTCATCATCAGAATGGGAAGGAGGTAGATTGAAGGATTTAAAAAATCCATCATAGTCGAAGAAAAAGAAAGGTCCTTTTCTTGCAGGGGGTGGTGTATCTTTGAACATCAACGTTGCATCACACTCCTACTGACCAGTTAAGTTATTGTAAACCTGTTTGTCTGGTATACTGTATCCAAGGAAGATACCTTCTTCTGCCTTCTCGCAGAACTTTCCAGTCTGATTCTTCTTTAGCAGCATGCAGGGTGCACCAAATGGTTCCAGATACTCTAAATTAGGTTATGTTGTTGGAGCAACTCATAACAAGTTTTTCCATGACATTTGACAACCAAGACCCGATTTAGAGTACAGCAAGCGTTAGCCACTGCCTCGTTCCAGAATTGAACTGGCAGTTTGGAGTCAGGTAGCATTGTCCTTGCTGTCTCTATCAAGCTTCGATTCTTCCTTTCAGCAACACCATTCATTTATGGAGTGTAGGCAGAGGTAAACTGATGAACAATACCTTTCTCTCAACAGAAGGCCTCCATCCACTGATTCTTGAACTCTGTTCCGTTGTCTGATCGAATCCTTCTTACTTTCAGCTTGTAAAGAGATTCCAACATGGTAACAAGATGTTTGAATGATTCAAAGGTCTCTGACTTAGCTTTCAGAAACATCACCCAAGAGAATCTTGAGTAAACATCCGTCACCACAAAGCAGTACCAATCCCCGGCTATGCTTTTTGTGCTGACCAGGCCAAACAGATCCATGCGTAGAAGCTCGAGAGGAATGTCGATAGAGTTAACTTTCTTTGCTTTATGATACTTCTTGGTCTGTTTCCCTTTTTTGCACGCGACACAGAAATTTGGGAGCTGGAAATTCTTGACCGTAACTCTATCTACCAGATCGTTTTGAACCAGATGATTCATCTTCCTGGGATTGATGTGTTCCATTCTCCTATGCCAAGAGACTGAATCTCTTTCTGTTGCTTTTGACAAGAAGCACTGAGCAGTAGACTCAGTTGTGGAGGCTTTTGATAAGTCCAAGTCATAAAGGTCGTTATATCTTGAAGCCGACATTAGAACTTGCTCCTCCAGGATGACATACTCCTTCTTCAGTATGTAGCACCTCTTATTGTCAAACACAACCTTGAATACCTTATCACAGATTTGGGACACAGAAAGCAAGTTGTTCTGTAGTTGTTGAACATAGTTGACCTTGTCAAACTTCACTTTCTCGTTTCCCACTTCGCCTTGCGCGGTAATGTAACCTCCTTTATTCCCAGCGAATGATACGTGTCCCCATTTAATTTGCTTGACATTGAAAAGAAGGGATAAATTCCGGGTCATGTGCCTGGACGCCCTACTATCAATAATCTAGGTATTAGTGATAGCACTGTAGCGGACACCCTGCACATACAATGGAAATGATTAGTTCAGGTTTGGGACCTAAGCCTTAACTGGCTTGGGTGTCCCAGAGGTATCACATATCATGAACTCAATCCACTGACCTTCAGAGGATGAGGGCACATCTTTCTCTTTCTTATCTTCACTATCAGACACAATACTTGATTTTTCTTTCCATAAACCAGTTTTCTATAAGGCCCGTTTGTGGTAAACAGACAACTAGCTTATGGTTTGAACTTTCGGTTCACTAATAATCCTAGATTTCACCTTAGGTGGCACAGCTTTGCTTTTAGCTTGTCTGTGTTGACTTTGGTGTTTTGGATGAGTATTAGATCTATTTTAGAAAATCTTGGTTTTTTCATCATCAAAAAGTTCAATTTTCTTTTTAGATGTCTGATAGTAAGGACAATTTGGAGAGATGTGTCCTCGTTTTCCACAACTGTAGCAGGATCTTCCTTCGATAGTATGAGAGAGCGTTGATGTGGGGTTGAGTTTGGTCGGCGGCTGGGTAATTTCTTTCCCTTTTAGATGTTTCACCTTCTTTAACCAAATTAATTGTTTTGACATTTGGAACATCTTTTGCTTTTAATTTATTTCGATTTTGATGACTTACTGATTTAGGGTTTGTTGACTTTAACTGTTTATGTTATGAAATAGACGTTTTTGAACCTGACCAAAAGTTAACCTTTTCAATTTTATCAGTCAAGTCTTCAACAGGTATCTTATCTTTAGATCCCAAAGTAGTATTCTTCTGTTCAGTGACAGACTTCACCGGTTTACCCGTAGAATCTGGATCACTAACCAGAGGAGTAGACACCACATGATCATTTACCGGGTTATTATTGATTGGTCTACATTTAGTGTTCAAAAGGATAGCATGTGGTGGCGGTACTACTTTATAACCTAGACCTTCCCCGCCATTTAGTTCTTTCACTAAGTTTTAAACTGTGTGAGAAGAACTTGCCAAACTGTGCAGTTTTTGTTTTAAAGATTCAACTTCTACTTGCAAACTGCTTTCTCCTTTTTAGTTTCTTATAACGAATTTAAATAGAACTTAATATCATTAGATTTATTTAAAGCAACAACCTCGGTTTCCCTTAGTTGTTTCCCTAACAGTTCTAACTTTTCTTTGAAGTTGCACTCATTTTGTTTTAACACACGATTTGCTTCAGTGCAAAGTTGTAAATCATTTACTAGATTATCATTGTGTTCTAATAACCTAGCAAATTTTAAAATCATGCTTTCTCTAAATTTTTTACATCAGAACAAGTGTTGGATCAAGAAGAAGGCTGGTGCAACCAAACCAATTCACTTAGATAATTTTTAGTACTACATATAAAGGCTTCCAAAGCTTAGCATGAAACTTCCGAAGGTTGTAGAGTACTTCCGAAGAAAAAAGTGAAATATCAACTTCCGAAGGCAAAGCTCTACTTCCGAAGACAAAGACATGCTTCCGAAGATAAAGTCTTAAGAGAAGAAATTAGAAGACTGCTTCCGAAGTATGAAGTTCATCAAGCCTCGGAAGAAGCAGTCTGTTCCAAAGTATAAGCGGCCTCGGAAGAACTTGTTCTTCCGAAGCCAACTTACCCTTCGGAAGACACTGCTATGAACCAGTGGACATAAGTATGGTCCTCCTGACACTCTGCTGCAAACCTCTGATATACTGCATGGCATTTTCTCAAAAGCCATGTAGTTGACCATACTTTATTCCACTGTTCACATTTATTAGGTAGTACAGTTATCAGCTTAAGTTAGTAACAAAAGGTAAGTCATGGACATGTCATGACTACCATATCTTAGATAATACTTTATCTAAGATACCTTAACTCTAGCATTGTAGTATATGCTTTAGTCATAGGCTCCCAGCTGGTATCAAAGTATATCCGGCTGTAGATAGTAGTATATATAGTTTCTCATTGTAACTCATAAGTATGCTTGTGAGAGTCTTGTAACACTTTGAGTTGAGAAGTAATATATAAAGTATCTTGAAAATTATATCTTTGTGCTTTTCTACTACTTAGTATATTATTATCAGCTCTTAGATAAGACTCTGCTTAATCTGATCCGAGTGTGGCATTAGTGAGTTGAGAGAAAACCAAGTTCTAAGTGACAAAACCGATCCTGCAATTGGTATCAGAGCTCCAGGCTCTTGATTATGAGATCTTACCATCCAAATCAACCTGTTTTTCACTCCTCACTACAACATACTCAATATGGCCCTCAACAAGTCCGAAGTAGAAATGGGGACGATGACCAAAGCACCTATCATCACCCCTGAAAACTTTAGATCATGGAGCAGATGCATGGAAGGCTTCATCAGATATCAAGACAGCAAAATATGGCAATCCATTATCAATGGCCCGTACAAACCCAAGGTGGCTTCATCTAGTGGAAACGGGGCCATGATAGAAAAGGTTGTTGAATATTACTCTGATGAGGACCGAAAGAAGATGGACATTGACAGCATGCTATGACTATTCTCATGACTGTAATACCAAACTCCATTATGGTGGGGTTTGAGCATTGCAAGTCAGCCAAAGAACTGTTTGATGCACTTGCTTAAATGTACTCTAGCTTAAATGACTCCAAGAAGGACTCACTGAAGCAGCAGCTTGAGAACTTCACCTATATTGCTGGAGAGACTCTCAGTCAGCAATACTTCAGGTACATGGATCTCAGTTCTTCCCTTCAGTCTGTGGGAATCACTCCTGAACTTAGAGACCTCACAAGAAAGTTCATGAGTGCTCTTCCTAATGAAGGACATTCTACTGTGTCTCTATCAAGAGAACAGAGAATCTGAACACACTCACCATGACCGAACTTTATGGTATTCTTGATGGATACCATTTGGAAATGGAAAGCAAGAGAGGCCATCAGACAAGCAGACCCCTGAATCTTCCTACTAGCAACGCTTTGATGGTCGCTGAAGGCTCAGGACTCACATAACCTCAATAGTACCTGACTCACACTCAACAGCCATCCTGCTCATCTGGACCATACATCACATTTCCTGAGACTCCAAGGTCTCAAAAAGCACAACAGAGCTCCTTTCAAGACAGTTGTGCCTTTGTCTCAGGAAGCGGACATTCAAGTGATTTTCAGTAATGCTTTGATGATCTGGAATGCTTTAGTCCAGATGATGTAGAGTACGTGGACATAGTCTAACAGATGGCTCTTTTAACCTACAGAGCAAAGAAGTTCTTCAAGAGAACTGGAAGGCAGTTTCCCCAGAACCCAACCAACAGCAAGTTTGGGTTTGACAAAACTAAGGCCAAATGCTACAACTGTAATCAACTTGGTCATTTTGCAAGGGAATGCAAGGCTCCCAAGACAAATTCGGGAACCCCACAGGCCTCCACACATCCCTCTATCTCAAAGCCCACCGGAAAGTCAACTGAAACAGCTGCAATGGCTCAAGAGGTTGACTGGAGATTCATGGTGCAAGATATGACTCCCGCTCAAGCTCTCATGGCAGGAACATATGACATTAAGGTATATGAACATCTCTCTACTCCTGCATGCATTGCCAAGGTTAAATTGTATCAGCACTACAATATGGAGATTAAATCCGATATTGAGTCTTTAAATGTTTTAAAATCTGATTTTAAAAGGGCTGAATCTGACTATCAAAGAAAAATTAAGGAGTTGGAGAAAACTGTGTCCTTGTTAAAACATGAACATTCAAATTATAAGACTCAAATAGAAGAGTTAATATCCAAATTGTCTGAGGCTCAAGCCCAGCTTATCACTGCTGAGGCTCAGGTCAGGAAGCATGCTATTTCTGAGCAAAACTTCCAAGCTATTCTTGCATCATCCTCCCATTATAAACTTTGTTATCAGAACAAAGGAGGGTTGGGAACCAATGAAATTGCTCCACCATATTCCTATGAGTCTATTAGACAACCTAGATGTGGTACTGAGGAGCAAGAGGTTCCAACTGCTGACCCTTCCTCCTTAGAATTAAAGGCTGAAGCAACAATAGTGGCCACCACAGGGGAGAAACAGCAAGACATACTCATCTCCTCCTGTGAAAACCAAATCCTAACTACTAAGACCAGAAGAAGCAGAGCTAAAGCTGCTAAAAGAACTGCTAAGAAAGTGGCTGAGTCCGAGATGAAGATTGACCCAAAGCAAAAAGATGTCTTCATCTCAGCTGGATTCCAAGTGTTAGGTACTTCTGATTCAGGAAAAGAGTGAAATACCAGCACTCCTGTCCTACCAAAGGATCAGAAGTTGAAAGGAAAAGTTGTTGAAGCAGAGAAGAAGCCCATGAAACAGCAACTCTCAAATTCCTTAAAGACTAACATTGCGTGCATAATGTGTGGACTGCAAAACCACATGGCAAAAGATTGTTACTACACACATTATGCAACACATTATGCAAATAATGCTAGAAAAGAAGAAGTCAGGGAAGGTTTCACATTTGGACCTTTTCAAACAGCACAAGTGATGAGGAAGGGAAAGCTAGTTTCGGAAGCAAAGTTGCTTTCGGAAGAAAATCTTTCTTCCGAAAGGAAAATGGCTTCGGAAGCAAAAGCTACTAAGGTTCGGAAGAACAAGAAATTCCCCATGAAACCATCCCAGAAGAAGACTGCTTCGGATGAAAAGGTGGTGAAGACTTCTTTCAAAATAAAGAAGCTATGGAAGAAGACCATGCTGCAAAAGCTTTAACAAGCTCATCCTCCAAGATTAACCAAAGGGTGGACTGGAAGATCAAGGAAGATGCTGCAGCCCAAACTTCTTCTTCAAAGACCCATATTGAGCCTCAATGCATATCTTTTGTTCAATTATGTCATTAACATTGGAAGAACCCAAGACCAGCAAGACTTGGGCTTCCAAACAAAACTAACAATCTCATCTTATGTGCAGGGACATCCATATGACAAGAACAACAATATCTGGATTGTAGACAGTGGATGCTCCAGGCACATCACAGGGAACAGATCTCTCCTTTAACAGTTCCAGAACTATGATGGAGGACCTGTCCAATTTGGAGGTGAGGCCGGAGGATATATTTCTGGCAGAGGGAGTATATCCAATGGTAAATTAAAAGTTTACAAAGTTCACTTTGTCAAACAGCTTGAACACAATCTGTTAAGTGTTTCTCAATTCTGTGATCAAAAGCACCAAATGCTTTTCACAGAACATGACTGCATTATCCTCAAACCAGGGATGACAATTCCTCCGGAATTGGTGCTTCTTAGATCTCCCAGGAAAGGGGATATGTACAAGCTAGATATGAATAATGATTTTCCTATGGGTGAAGTATCATGTTTTCTTTCCAAAGCTGATAGTGATGAATCAACACTATGGCATAAACGTATGTGTCATGTAAATTTTAAGACAATGAATAAATTGGCTAAAAATAACTTGGTACATGGTTTGCCTAAAAAGGAGTTTTCTGCAAAGATAACTGTGTTGCTTGCCTGAAAGGGAAACAATACAGAACATCTCACAAATCCAAATGTGTTAACTCTATCACTACTCCATTACACTTATTGCACTTGGATCTTTTTGGTCCTACAAGTATAATGAGCATTGGAAGGAAATCATACTGCTTGTGATAGTTGATGATTTTACAAGATTCACATGGGTATTCTTTTTAAGAACTAAAGATGAAACTGCTGAAACTTTAAAATCCTTTATTCTTAAAATAGAAAACCAAATTGATCATAAGGTTAAAATTATTAGAAGTGATCAAGGTACTGAGTTTAAGAACTTCATTCTTGACTCATTCTGTAACTCAAAAGAGATTGCCAGACAATATAGTGCTCCCAGAACTCCTCAACAAAACGGTGTTGCTGAAAGGAGGAACAGGACACTTATTGAGGTTGCTCGAACCATGTTAGCTGATTCAAAACTTCCTCTAACATTCTGGGCAGAGGCAGTCAACACTGCATGCTATGTGCAGAACAGAGTTCTTGTAGTTAAGCCCCATGGAAAAACCCCTTATGAGTTATGGAACAAGAGGCCATCGTTCATTAGTTTTCTAAGGTCCTTTGGCTGCAGGTGTACCATACTTAACACAAAAGACAATTTGGCAAAGTTTGCTAAAAAGTAAGATGATGCCATCTTTGTTGGATACTCTTCTAGCTCTAAGGCTTATAGAGTATACAACATTAAGAATTAACAATTTGAGGAATCATCTAATATAGTTGTTAATGAGCACACTCCTTGTGTTAGGGCGAATGGCCCTGATCATATTTGATTTAGAATTGTTTCCAAACTATTCTAAACCATCTTGTGAGAATGTTTCAGCTGGAACAGGTACTCAAAGCATTTCTGAAGACAGTCTTCTATTTGAGTTACCCAGACCTATTCCAAGTTCTCCAAGATCCACAACAAATCAAGCTCCCACTATTAGCAGAACTGAAAGTATAACCATCTCAAGAAATAGTGGAGCCTCAACCAGTGACTCACCTGTTGACCCTTCAACCTCATAAGGAGACACTGTACAATGCCAGGCTGAAGGAAGCAGCATTATGAAGGAACATGAAACTGTTAATGTGCTTCACAGCCAACAATTGATGATGTCTCTCATTCATTCAATCAGTCCTCATTAATGACTTTGAGACAGCAGCTGGTCAAAGTGCTCCAGTCCCTAAGCAGAATATGTCCAATCTGGACTTATCTCTGCAACTGGAAGTGATCCCCGGCTAAGGAGTCATAACACTCATCCAGCTGAGAAACATTATAGGGGATGTCTCTGAAGGTGTGAGAACAAGAGGGCAGACTCATCATGGGAATGTCTGCGTGTACTCACGCTTTTTATCCCAGATGGAACCTAAGAAGGTGAAGATGCCTTGAAAGATAGTAGTTGGGTTGAATCGATGCAGGAGGAGCTGCTTCAATTCAGAAGACAAAAGGTCTGGAATCTATGCCCACTACCATCTGGTCAAGTACCCATAGGCACTAAATGGTTTTCAGAAACAAGAAAGATGATAGAGGCTTGATCATCAAGAACAAAGCAAGATTAGTGGTACAAGGATACACCTAAGAGGAAGGAATAGATTATACTGATGTCTTTGCACCTGTTGCAAGACTTGAGGCAGTTAGGATCTTCCTTGCTTATGCTGCATCCAAGAACTTTACTGTCTACCAACTTGATGTCAAGTGTGCCTTTCTATATGGGGATATAGATAGGGAAGTCTACGTATGCCAACCTCCAGGATTTGAAGACCACAGCATCCCAACTTTGTGTGCAAACTGGATAAAGCTTTATATGGGTTACACCAAGCACCTAGGCTGTGGTATGAGACTTTGTCTCAATTCTTCTGAAGAATGGCTACACCAGAGGTACCATTGACAAGACTCTCTTCATCAGAAAGTTTAGGAAAGGACATTTTGCTTGTTCAAGTCTATGTTGATGACATCATATTTGGTTCTTCAAATGACCAAATGTGCAAAGACTTTGAAAGCATTATAAAGAAGAAGTTTGAAATGAGTTCCATGGGAAGAATGGACTTTTTCCTTGGAATTCAAGTGAAGAAATTGAAGGAAGGATTCTTCATCAATCAATCCAAGTATGTCAATGACATCTTAGAGAGATTTGAGATAAAGGACTATAAACCAGCCAAGACACCCATACCCAGAAACCATAATCTTTGTCCTGACCTTGAGGGGGAGGATACTGATCAACATCAGTATAGAGCAATTATTGGTTCTCTGATGTATCTTACTGCTAGTAGACCTAATATCATGTTTGCTACTTGCATTTGTGCAAGATATCAGGCTGCTCCAAAGGTGTCTCACCTAGCTGCTGCAAAGAGAATCCTCAGATACCTCAAAGGAGCACCTAAACTAGGTCTCTGGTATCTAAGAAATAGTGATTTCAATCTCTATGGATACTCTGACAGCGACTATGGTGGCTGTAACATTGACAAGAAACCAACATCAGGAGGATGTCAATTTCTTGGTGGAAGGATCATTTCATGGCAATGCAAGAAACAATCATGTGTGTCTACATCAACTGCTGAAGCTGAATACATTGCTGCTGCTAGCTGCTGTGCTCAGCTGCTGTGGATTCAGAACCAGATGTTAGACTATGGATTCAACTTCATGGGTACTCCTATCCATATTGACAACAATAGTGCTATCTCCATCACTGAAAATCCAGTGAAGCACTCCAAGACAAAGCATATTGATATCAGGTATCATTTCATTAGAGATATTCATAAGAAGAATCTGATTAAACAATCAAAATTGATTCAAATGAACAATACGCTGATTTGTTCACCAAAGCTTTTGATGAACAAAGGTTTAAATATCTCATATCGCTATTGGGATGATAAACATTGATTAAAAACCTCTCTTGAAAAACTTTCTAATATGTAATGTCTTATGTCAATACAATTTAAGCCTTGTTACAAAAGATCTCTTTGAAATGTTATAAGTGTAAATTTCTTCCGAAGAGGAATTAACCCTCGGAAGATATTCTCCAATATCTTCCGAAGACAATCCCTCCATGGAAAATTTTCTTATAGGAAGAGTTTTTAGCCTCGGAAGAAGCGATTGGTTTAATATCAGATCTACTTCTGAAGTCTATAAACTCCCTCGGAAGCAATGTTTTGCTTTGGAAGAAAGAAAAGACAAATTACCTTCGGAAATATTTTACACTCAGAAAGAGAGATTTTACTGTGTAACGGATATCTTTTTGGGCCCCACTCTGTAAAAGGTAAAGATTTGTTAATGCTGTCGGATGATTTAAATAAAATTTAACCCTTACGCCACTGTCATTTCATAACCTCACCATATCCTTACCCCATTACCGCCATTCCTCTCCCATTTAAATATCTAGACTATTCAACTTCATTTTCTTACCAATTTACTGCCCTAAAAGTCTCCTTCATACAATTCACCCAAGTTCAAACTTACCTTCTTTCACCTTTCATAATGACACTAAACCCTCAGCACAACCAAGTCGCATTACTTAATTCTTCAAGAGATGCTAATTTCTCTGAAATCATCTCCTTTACTGAATCACCTTACTACACAGCCCTTACTGTAACCCCACTGTTTACTCCAACCAAATGGCCGAATTTTGGGGAAATGGTCGAACCGAAACCCTAAATGGGGTTCATGTACTAAGGACCAGCATTTATGGACAGGAGTTGATCCTTACTGAACAACTAATCAGGGAGCATCTAGAGCTTCATGATGAAGGAGCTCCTACTGAATTCCTCAAGGAAGACTTAGACAACACTTATATCCTAATAGGCTATGGTGGAGACTTAAGCAGGTCGAAAATATACAAATTCAACTTCTCCTACAACTGGAAGTTTCTCCTGCATATTATTCTCCACTGTCTATCAAACAAGTCTGGTGGATGGGATCAAATCCCCTATGAGCTAGGATGCTTAGTTCATGGATTGGTGAGAGACCTAAGCTTCAAATACTCAAGATTAGTGCTGACTAAGCTAATTGGGAATCTTCAACGGAAAACATTCTTGATGTATCCTAGATTCCTTCAGCACATCATCAACTGTGAATTGGACCAAAGTCAGCTTTTCTGTGCAGCTGCTCTGACTGTCCCTCACATGAGGCCTACCATCTTCAAGACTCTAAGAAAGTGTCCACCAACTTCACTGGAAGATACACTACTCTGCTTCCAGGTATGATTGAGCGCATAGCTCCTGGTGACATCCTGTTAACCCCACAGGTGATGAACCCACACCAGCAACCTCCACCACAATGCCAACCCTGCCTTCTCCACCAATCACAATCACATATCAAGGATGCCCTAAACGAACCCTTGTTCAATCTACTTTGATTGAACACGCTCCTCCTGTTCAATCCAAAAAGACTAGAGTGGAACAATGGGCTCCCACTCAGTCTGAGGTCACACCATCCTTCTCTTTTGACCTCAATTTGGGTTTTGAGTTTCCTCAGTCTCAAACCCAGGAGCCCGATACCCAAACCTTCAGCCCTCAGAGTGAGTATTTACACTCTTTTGAGCAGCCAATTAGGGATAGCCCCACCAAAGGCTCAATGCCTATAGACATTGATCAAGGTCCCGGGTCAGTAGGTCTAACTTCCCTATCCTTACTGATCTACTACTCAAAACTGATGAAGAGATAACATCTCTCCATGGTAATGAAGTTGATCTCCAACACCCTCTCTAAGATCAACAGAGCCCAGAGAAATCCCTTATCTCTAGCCCTCATCAGCAGCCTATAACTGAGGTGAGTCCTACTGATGTGGAGGGGACTCATGCAGATTCAGCTGCCACTACAGAAGGTGCCTCAATGGACCTTATGGACAGTGGTAACATATCTGCGACTGAATCTGCAACCGAGCCTTTTGATGACTATGAAAGGGAAATCATTAGGCATGGGAAACCAGGGCGCCAAGAAACCATATCTGGTGGTGAGGCTGAACATACTAGGTATGTTGTCTTATCTCCCCGTGATTCTTTACCTGAAGATGAGGGAAGTCTGCAACTTACATTTCAGTACTTGATCTCTAAGATCTCAAACCTAGAAACTAAGGTTAGGATCTTAGAGACAGGTCTGCCACTCAGCAACTTGAGATTGACAATCTAAGGCTAAACTAGCTGAGACACAGACAGAGAGATCTGTTAGGCATGTACCCATTCAAGTCTCCTTGACTTCTTCCTCCAGTTCATCTAGCTCTCAAGATGATGCTACCAAAAAGGGGGAGGATGTTTAGAGACAAACACGTGAGGAACCACATATCCAATCTTCAACTTCTTATCATCACTATGTCTGAGTCATCTCAAGTTACCCTTCAGATTGACTCAATGCTCAGTGATCTTTACAGACTTTTCACCAGGTTTGTGTTGAGATCCTCCTTTGATCAGCCAAACCCCGATACTAAATGATTTACTTTGGAGCTTAAGAGCTTAAAGGCCTACTGCACCTTCTACCACTGTAGAAGAAGTTAGTTAACCTAAGGTCCACATGGAACCTAAGATTCATTTCGAATGGGAAATGGGGACTGATGGCCCAGCAACTGAAGTAGTTAGGACAGAATTTGCATCTCCTTCATCTTTCGAAGCTGAAGTTAAAGCCTCGAAAGAACAAGGTGAAACTTCTGAAGCTGAAGTTAAAACCTCGGAAGACCAAGCTAAATCTTCCGAAGCTGAAATGGAAGCTGCGGAAGGACTGTTCAAGATGTCCAAGGAACTGATCATCATAGATGTAATCTTTGAAATGGCATCTGAGGTGAACAGCGAGGACCTTCTGGATCTACCTCCATCCCAGACACCCTCTCTACCTTCTCACAATCAGAATCCACTATCCAAGAACCACCACAGTCAAGCTCTTCAAAAGATAAAGGGAAAAGAAAGATGACTGCGGAAGAGCTTCAGGAAGAGGAGAGGATTGAGAAACTAAAGAAGAAGGAAGATATCCAACTGAAAAGTTGTTAGCTGCTAGCACAAAAGCAGCTGCAACCAATCAGGAGGTTATCAACAACAAAAAGAGAGAAGAAATCATTGACAATATCAAACTTGGGAATTGCCAATAAAGAAACACTCCTGCTACCACTAGAGGAGTTGGTGAATCTGGAAAAGGCAACCCGGCTGAAACTTGAAGAAGAAGCCAGGTTGGCCTTAGAGAAAGAAAAGAAGAACAGAGAAAAACTGACTTGTAGCTAAGGAAAGACAGGATAAAATTCCTACTTTTCAGAGGCTTTAATCTTCAAGAACTCTCTCCACATATGATGAGAAGATTCTCTGGCTGTACAACACAGAAGAGGATCAAATGGAGAAAGAAAGAAGAAAGGCGGCCAGAGAAAGGACAAAGGAGAAGAAGAACAATGAGGAAGAAGCTAGGGTCACTACAACCAGGAAGCTAAGTGAAAAGGCCTGGATGAAAGACTATCTTCGGGCCCATAGCTTCTCTGGAAGGCAGGTGGGTCCCATGTCAGAAAGAACACTCCAACGGATCATCAGTGAAATCAAGGCTGACATCCGTATGGGAAAGAGAAGGGAGATGTAAAGAAGGGAAAAGGGAATGGCCTTCACTGTAACCTCTCAATCACAACCTAAACCCTTACCCTCACCTTTCACCATCAAAACCAAACCTTTCACCCCTGAACTAACATCTTTACCCACACCCACTTCATCACCCCAGCCACCTAAACTTCCCATCCTTCAACCTAAAACACTTTCCAGAACCTCTAAACCACAACCTACCCAACTACCATCTAAACCATCCCGACATCCTTCTTAACATCTCTCTCTTGAGGAATTCAAGGCAATAAAGACCAAACTCATAAACTGCACAACCTTGAGCGAGATCTCATGTGAAGAAGACTCTGTCAACATCACCTATGTTGATGGATCTTCATGTTCCCTCACAAGAAATCAATTCCTTGATTTGCCTAGAGGAACATTGGACCAGGCTGCAAGACTTCTAGGCATCAACTCAGATTCATTAAATGCTGAAGAGAAGAAACTTAGAAGAAAACTGGTGACTCTGCTGGATACAAGGAAAGAGGACAAGATTTCCAGTTAGTCTCTTGTGCCCAGAAAGAAAATAATCCAGTGGAGGTTCAATGAAGCTTCTCACAACTTTCTTGTGGAAAGGGAAAACGGCGAAGTCAACAACACTAAATGCAACCTCTCTGCTACACTCCAGTAGATTTGATATCGCTGAGTTAGGAGAGAAGCCATTTTCCAACCCCTCCAACTCTGAAGCTGCTGCAGTCATCAGAATTCATATCAGCAGTCTTCATCTAGCCGAGCTAACTGCAAAGGCCAAGATTAAAGAAGAGTTGAAGTTGAAAAGAGAGGAAGACAAGGAAAGATCTTCCACCAAGGGCACTGCCTTTCTACAGATGGTGGAGGGTCCAGACTCGGAACCTATAGTTAGATGGGAATATGATTACAGTTCCCATCAACTAACTCTTTTTAGAGGGCAACAAGAGAGGGTACACATCATCCAAGGTAAACGAGTTGACTTGCTGTCTACCAAGGACTTGTACAAACTTCTCAGCACCACCTCTGGGAAGAACAAAGAAACTGATAAATATCTTCTTTCCCTGGTGCTGAAAGTTTAAGAAGCCGAAATAAGTGAAGTTTTGGTAGCATCAGCCTAGGGGAGTTTGTTGGATCAGGAAGAAGGCTGGTGCAACCAAAACCAATTCATTTAGACAATTTTGGTACTACATATAAAGGCTTCCGAAGCTTAGCATGAAATTTCCGAAGGTTGTAGAGTACTTCCGAAGACAAAGTGAAATATCAACTTCCGAAGGCAAAGCTCTACTTCCGAAGACAAAGACATGCTTCGAAGATAAAGTTTTAAGAGAAGAAATTAGAAAACTACTTCTGAAGTATGAAGTTCATCAAGCCTTGGAAGAAGCAGTCTTTTCTAAAGTATAAGCGGCCTCAGAAGAACTTGTTCTTCCGAAGCCAACTTACCCTTCGGAAGACACTGCTATGAACCAGTGGACATAAGTATGGTTGTAACACCCGGAAGTTTGACTTTTGGTAGGCTATGCGACTGAGCCTCAGTCGCCTGTGATTTATGCGACTGGAGGTTCAACCGCATGGCTATTCGGCCGATTGAAGCTCAACCGCACGATTGGAGTTCAACCGCCGAATGAAGTATGAGCCGCATGGAACACGTGCGATTGGGGTCCAATCGCATAGTGTTGATGCGACTGAAGGTCCAGTCGCCCTAGACCAGATGCGATGAGCTACGGGTATAAAAGGGGAGTAGCTCCATTCTCCTTCCCAAATTTCAGTCGGGAAAGGGGCAGAGAGCGACAGAGAGAAGAGAAGAAGAGAGTGAAAGTGCTGCCGAGTTCAAGATCTATCGAGAAGCTAGCCAAATCAAAGCTCATCAACTTCTACCTGATAATGTGAGTTCTAGGACCCCTCATTTACATGTTTTCTAACGATTTGGGGCTGGAATCACATATAAACCCTATTTTTGAAATAGTGAAAGTTTGACCATTTGGGTAAATTTTGAGTAATGTGTTTACGGTATGAATTATGACTAGAATATGCTTGTATGATGTCCTAGTATGAATCCCTGAGGCTAGGGAGGGTCGATTTGGGCTAAACATGGGTTTAAGACGAGTTTGGGTGTGGGGGTTCGCGACTGCTGTTCATGAAGAACTCCAGTCGCTGCCCAGTTAGGGTTATGCGACTGAAGGGCCATTCGGCCCGAATGAGTGTTAGTTGATGTCCAATCGCCCGACTGAGGCTCAGACGCCCGATTAAGCCTCAATCGCACGATAGGTGATGCGACTGAGGGTTTCGGTCGCATAAGTTCAATCGCAGAGTAGTTCAGTCGGACGGTTAAGAGTTAGTCACATATAGCCCAGTCGCATAGTGTCTAGTCGTACGGAAGGAAGTTCAATCGCACGTTTGAGTACCCATTCGTATGATAGCCCAATCGCATGGCCCAGTCGCATGGAGGACATGCGACTGGTGATAGTTCAGTCGCCCGAACAGGGCTGATGTGAGTGAATGTAGAAGTGTATGTATGATGTATGTATGTTAGTATGATGTTGCCATGATAGATGGTAAATACTGATGATATGTAAGTATTTATGTTCCTTATGTATATGTGTCTTATCTTTAAATCTTTACGTGAATGAATGAACGAATGAAACGAATGTATTAAGAACGTAAAGTGAAAGATAATGAAAGAAGGAACATGATGAATGAATGCATGCATTAATGAAAGAAAGTAAGAAAGGCTTGCAAGCAAATGAAAGGAGGTGCACACCCCTGGCAGGTGTTAGCTCAACGGTGTGCGGGTTAGCTACCCCGAAGGATGCACATCGGGGTCAGTCTTTGTGATTGACCAGAAGTATGTATGGGATCCTTGCCGCTTACCCTAGGTGACTGGATCAGCATTAGTGCACAACGTTCGTGATTGATCATCACAGGTCCAGCACCGCATTTGTACACAACGTTCGGGGTATAGCATATGGCATTGATCCAGAAGTAAAGTGAAAAGATAAGTGGTGCATGTACCTACCCAGGTGACTGGATCAGCATTTGTGCACAACGTTCGTGGCTAACCACCACAGGTCAGCACCAGTAGTATGTATGATGAAAGGGGGTATTGTACATGTCACCGAATGTAATGAACGTTCGAACGAAAGTAATGAAAGAATGAATGAATGTAATGAATGTTCGAACGTAAGTAATGAATGTATGAATGAAAGTAAAGTACGTACGAAAGTATGTAAAGTATGTATGTATGAAAGTAAACGAGAATGATGAAGTGTACACGAATGAAAGTAAGTAATGAATGATGAGATAATAATAATTATCTACGTGTACGTATGATGTGTGAACACATGTATGGAAGAACAGTTAATGAGAATGAAAGTATGTTTTATTATAAAACTGGAACTCACTCAGCAACGCTGACTTTTATGTGTTTTCCAGTTCGCAGGTAGTGTTGCTGAGGATGGCACGAGGCGGCTACTCAGCTCTTTTGGGATGGCATTCTCCAGTTGATAATGCTGCAACGTCATGTGTTGCGGGTCCATAATATACGCAACACATCACGTTGCATGTCATTATGAGATTTCTTGAGGATCTGAATAAACGAGATTACTCAAGGAATCTCCTTTAGGTTTGATAAGTTCGCCACGCATTGGATGCATGTGCATAGTACATGCAACAAAGTATGTTGCATGAGAGTGTTAAGAGTATTCCGTCAGGGTTCCGATGTACGGAATTACCTAAGGAATATTCTTCAGTAATAAAAATATAATTTTTATATTTTTGAACTTAATCTTCTCTAGAGGTCGCTGTATGATCTTAAGGTTGCTGTGGAACATATGAAACCTGAGATTACTTAAATAATCTCTTTTATATGATCCTCGGCAATCATAGAGAAGATAGATAAAGTAGAGAAAGCTGCATTTTGTAATCGAGTCAATGATGTAATGACTTTTATGAATGAATGAGAATGTATATGTTTATTAATTCCGCTGCGTATTTTATGATCATGTATAAATGTATGTTTTACGTGTGATGATGACCAACAGTAAGGTGCCCGGTGAGCGGGGCCTTACAAGTTGGTATCAGAGCAAAAGTTTAAGTAAAATGGGTAAATTTTATAATAAACCTAAACTTAAACTGAGAATGGGACAGGGAGAATGAGAATGCCATCTGAGTAGTCGCGTGCCATCAGGTATTTTTCTTAAAGATTAACTGGTATATGTGCGCTTGTTATGTGAATGACGTGTACTGTTAGACTTAGATGCTAATGTAGTCAGGACAGGTGATGCTCGGGGTGTGAAGAGTAGAGTAAGTGGCTAATCACAACTGGCCACTGTAATTAGGGACTTACTGTACTTAACATAAACTGAGCTATTTCCTTGAATGACCGTGTTGGTGTTTGAATCTTTCAGTGTGATAGAAGATGGTCGGTGATAGTTCATCTGATGCTTCCCGTGATGGTGGACGTGGTGATGAGCCGCGTATCACGCGAGGAAGATCTAGGAAAGAGAAAGTAGTTCGTGAGGAGAACGAGATTCCTCATCAGGAGGAGACAGACGAAAGTGCCAAGTTGAGAGCCTCGGTGAAAGAGGCAGTGATTGAGGAAGTGCACCAGGTTATGCAGACGATCTTACCGACTGTAATGACCGAAGCGATAAAGGCGGTACGCGAGGATGATAGATGGGGGAGGAATCGGTCCTCCGGTAGACAGCAACAGACAGAGGCAGAAACAGTTTGTCTGATGACGAAGAGGAAGAGGAGGAAGGACAGGTAAAGGAGACAGCCGGGGTTGTGATTACGGGAAATTTATGAGATGCAAGCCTCCGACTTTTGATGGTTCGGGTACGGCTGCTGATGCTCACCAATGGGTGAGAGAGATGGAGGCGGTCCTTGATATCAGTGACTGCCAGGAGGATAAAAAGGTAAAGTTTGCTACCCACTCGTTTACGGGGACGGCATTGTGCTGGTGGGACAATATTGTCCAGGCCGAGTGTAGCAGGGCCATTGGAAAAATGAAGTGGTCTGAGTTGAAGAGAATGGTGATCGAGGAGTTTAGTCCTCGTCGAGAGATGGACAGAGTTAAGAGAAGTTCCTGTAGTTGGAGGCGGGGAACGATGACCCACCAACAATACACCACCAAGTTCAACGACATGGCACGGTTGGTGCCAGAGCAAGTGACGCCGGTGTCTCGCAAGATTAACGGTATATTCAGGGGTTGCCAGCCGAAATTCGTTGGCATTTGATTTCCGCCCGACCCAGTACTTTCAGGTCGGCGATGGATTTAGCTGGGAGGTTGTACGATGAACGGGCTGCGTTGGTGAAATCTGAGGGCAGTAAGAAGGGAAGTGATGAGAGGAAGTGGCAGGGAAAGAGGTTTGGTCGGGGTGATACTTCGACAAGTAGTAAGAAGGCACGGGTTGATGATCGTCGTGTGGTCGTGACAAGTGCAGGGTCGAGAAAGTGTGGGAAGTGTGGGCGAGAGCACGGTGGTGAGTGCAGATGGGGGCTGAATGTATGTTTCAAGTGTGGAAAGCCCGGTCATATGGCCAAAGAGTGTAAAGGGATGAGGTGCTTTAACTGTGGGGAAAGTGGTCATATGAATAAAGACTGCAAGAAGCCGAGATCTGAGGGTTCCGGCGTGAAGAAGACAGGGGGTGAAGGGTCGAAAGCGAGCGCCAGGGCATTTACGATGACGCAGGAAGAGGCGAGGACGGACCCCGATGTAGTGTCCGGTACGTTTCTGGTGAACCAAACTTTAGCCTCTGTATTATTTGATTCGGGTGCCAGTAGGAGTTTCATTTCTGCTGCTTTTTGTGCCAAATTGCCCGTTAGTAGTAGGCGTGTGGATGTGCCGTTTGATGTAGAGACTGCTATAGGTAAAACCACCAGGATTTCAGAGGTAATTGAGGGTTGCGATGTAGAACTGGAGGGTCACAAATTCCCAGTTAAACCCTTTGCGATGACGTTAGGCGGTTTGATTTGGTGCTTGGAATGGATTGGTTGGCAGATTTCGAGGCGAACATTGTGTGTCGCAAGAAGATGATCAGTTTGACAGCGCTGACGGTAGTCCAGTGACAGTTTATGGGGATCGGGTTACTACGATTCCGAAGGTGATCTCAATGGCAGTGGCGGGGAAATGTATGAGGCGTGGATGTAACGCCTATTTATGTTATGTGAAAGATGTAGAGAAGCCAGCACCACAACTGTCTGATGTTCCGGTTGTGTGTGAGTTCCCAGACGTGTTCCCGGAAGACTTATCGGGATTGCCACCTGACAGAGAGATCGAGTTCCAAATTGATTTAGTACCAGGCGCACCAACCTGTTGCCAAGGCACCATACCGATTGGCCCCGACGGAGATGAAAGAGTTGATGGAGCAGTTACAAGAGCTGTTGGATAAGGGGTTTATTCGACCGAGTATCTCACCTTGGGGTGCTCCGGTCTGTTTGTAAAGAAGAAGGACGGTAGTATGAGGATGTGCATCGACTACCGCGAGCTGAATAAGCTGACAGTAAAGAACAGATACCCCTTGCCGAGGATCGACGACTTGTTTGATCAACTTCAGGGTGCTAGTTGTTTTCACGTATAGATCTTCGATCAGGCTACCATCAACTGAAGGTGAAGGAGCAGGATATCCCTAAAACAGCTTTTCGTACGCGCTACGGTCATTATGAGTTCCTCGTTATGTCATTTGGTTTGACCAACGCGCCAGCTGCTTTTATGGACCTGATGAATAGGGTGTGCCGGCCGATGTTGGGTAAATCAGTGATTGTATTCATTGATGACATCTTGATTTATTCAAAGAGCGAGACTGAGCATGCCGGTCACATTCGCGAAGTTCTGGAGACGTTGAGAAGGGAGAAGTTGTATGCTAAATCTCCAAGTGCGCATTCTGGTTGCGTGAAGTTCAATTCTTGGGTCACGTGGTAAATCCGACGGGATTATGGTCGATTCGGCGAAAGTGGAAGCAGTGATGCAATGGAAGCTCCGAAGACGCCGTCCGAGATCCGTAGTTTCTTGGGTTTGGCGGGTTACTACCGAAGGTTCATCCAAGACTTTTCCAAAATTGCTTCTCCACTGACAAAGTTGACCCGGAAGGATGTGAAATTTGTATGGGGTCAAGCTCAAGAGAAGGCGTTTGAAGAACTGAAGACGAGATTGACCCAAGCTCCAGTATTGGCGTTACCCGAGGGGAGTGAAGATTTGGTGGTTTATTCTGATGCCTCCTACTCGGGGTTGGGGTGTGTATTAATGCAGAGAGGAAAGGTGATAGCCTATGCATCCCGACAGCTGAAAGTTCATGAGGTTAATTACCCTACTCATGACTTGGAGCTAGCAGCGGTGGTTTTCGCGTTGAAGATTTGGCGGCACTATTTGTACGGGACGAAGTGCACCATCTTACGGACCACAAAAGCTTGAAGTACTTCTTCGAGCAAAAAGATCTGAATATGAGGCAACGGCGATGGTTGGAGCTTATAAAAGACTATGATTGTGAGATCCATTACCATCCGGGCAAAGCCAACGTGGTGGCGGATGCCCTTAGCCGAAAGGAGAGGCCCGAGCCAATTCGGGTGAAGGCGTACCAGCTAATCATGACCTCCGACGTAATGAAGCAGGTCAAAGAGTTCCAAGATGAGGCTTTGAAAGACGAACATCTTAACTCTAACGCATGAGAGGTCTGGTCGCGGAGTTGGGTGAGAACGCAACGGGTGTTAGAACTCGGTTTGGGCGTATGTGGATTCCTCGTCTTGGGGATCTGCGAATGAAGATTTTGGATGAAGCTCATAAGTCTCGATACTCATTCATCCCGGTGCCACCAAGATGTACCAAGATATGAAGAAAGATTATTGGTGGCCGGGTATGAAACGTGATGTGGTGGAGTATGTGAGTAAATGCCTCACTTGTTTGCAAGTAAAGGCGGAGCACCAGAAGCCGTATGGAAAGATTCGACCGTTGGACATACCGGAATGGAAGTGGGAGCACATCACCATGGATTTTATCACAAAGCTGCCACGTACCCCGAAAGGGTATGATACGATCTGGGTGATTGTGGATCGATTGACGAAGAGTGCTCACTTCTTACCGATGCGGGAGACATATTCGTCCGAAAGGTTGGCCGATCTTTTCATCAAAGAGATCGTGACTCGTCATGGTGTACCGGTGTCGATTGTGTCTGATCGCGACACCCGGTTTACATCCAAATTCTGGAAGAAATTCCACGATGCTATGGGGACGAGATTGCATATTAGCACGGCTTATCATCCTCAAACTGATGGTCAGTCAGAAAGGACCATTCAGACTTTGGAGGACATGCTCCGAGCATGTGTTATTGACTTCGGGGGAAGTTGGGATGACCATCTACCGTTAGCTGAGTTCTCATACAACAACAGTTATCATGCCAGTATCGGCATGCCACCTTACGAAATGCTATACGGTAGGCGATGCAGGACACCCGTCTGTTGGGGTGAAATTGGTCAGAAAGAATTGGGGAGCGTCAAAGTGGTCGAAGCTACGACTGAAAAGCTCGAAAGAATTAAAGCTTATATGAAGGCAGCCAAAGACCGACAGAAATCGTATGCCGACAAACGACGCAGACCGATTGAGTTCCAGGTGGGAGATCGGGTTATGTTGAAGGTCTCACCCTGGAAGGGTATCATTCGGTTCCGGAAACGAGGCAAGTTGAGTCCGCGTTATATAGGCCCTTTCCGAATCATCGCTCGAGTAGGAGAGGTGGCCTATAGGTTAGATCTGCCAGATGAACTAAGTGGAATCCACCCGACTTTCCACGTGTCTCATCTGAGGAAGTGTTTGGCGGACGAAGACATGGTCGTTCCACTGGATGATATCAAGGTAGACGAAAAGCTCAATTATGTAGAGCAACCAGTGGCGATCATAGATCGCAAAGAGAAGAGGTTGAGAAATAAAGTGGTTCCCCTTGTGCGTGTACAGTGGCGGCACAGGAAGGGATCCGAGTCGACGTGGGAAACTGAAGAAGAAATGAGGCAGCATTACCCACGATTGTTCGAGGAATGACAGGTTTCGGGGACGAAACCTAAAATAAGGGGGGTGGACTTGTAACACCCGGAAGTTTGACTTTTGGTAGGCTATGCGACTGAGCCTCAGTCGCCTGTGATTTATGCGACTGGAGGTTCAACCGCATGGCTATTCGGCCGATTGAAGCTCAACCGCACGATTGGAGTTCAACCGCCCGAATGAAGTATGAGCCGCATGGAACACGTGCGATTGGGGTCCAATCGCATAGTGTTGATGCGACTGAAGGTCCAGTCGCCCCTGGACCAGATGCGAATGAGCTACGGGTATAAAAGGGGAGTAGCTCCATTCTCTTCCCAAATTTCAGTCGGGAAAGGGGCAGATTGCGACAGAGAGCAGAGAAGAAGAGAGGGAAAGTGCTGCCGAGTTCAAGATCTGTCGAGAAGCTAGCCAAATCGAAGCTCATCAACTTCTACCTGATAATGTGAGTTCTAGGACCCCTCATTTACATGTTTTCTAACGATTTTAGGGCTGGAATCACATATAAACCCTATTTTTGAAATAGTGAAAGTTTGACCCATTTGGGTAAATTTTGAGTAATGTGTTTACGGTATGAATTATGACTAGAATATGCTTGTATGATGTCCTAGTATGAATCCCTGAGGCTAGGGAGGGTCGATTTGGGCTAAACATGGGTTTAAGACGAGTTTGGTGTGGGGGTTTGCGACTGCTGTTCATGAAGAACTCCAGTCGCTGCCCAGTTAGGGTTATGCGACTGAAGGGCCATTCGGCCGAATGAGTGTTAGTTGATGTCCAATCGCCCGACTGAGGCTCAGACGCCCGATTGAGCCTCAATCGCACGATAGGTGATGCGATTGAGGGTTTCGGTCGCATAAGTTCAATCGCAGAGTAGTTCAGTCGGACGGTTAAGAGTTAGTCGCATATAGCCCAGTCGCATAGTGTCTAGTCGTACGGAAGGAAGTTCAATCGCACGTTTGAGTACCATTCGTATGATAGCCCAATCGCATGGCCCAGTCGCATGGAGGACATGCGACAGGTGATAGTTCAGTCGCCCGAACAGGGCTGATGTGAGTGAATGTAGAAGTGTATGTATGATGTATGTATGTTAGTATGATGTTGCCATGATAGATGGTAAATACTGATGATATGTAAGTATTTATGTTCCTATGTATATGTGTCTTATCTTTAATATCTTTACGTGAATGAATGAACGAATGAAACGAATGTATTAAGAACGTAAAGTGAAAGATAATGAAAGAAGGAACATGATGAATGAATGCATGCATTAATGAAAGAAAGTAAGAAAGGCTTGCAAGCAAATGAAAGGAGGTGCACACCCCTGGCAGGTGTTAGCTCAACGGTGTGCGGGTTAGCTACCCCGAAGGATGCACATCGGGGTCAGTCTTTGTGATTGACCAGAAGTATGTATGGGATCCTTGCCGCTTACCCTAGGTGACTGGATCAGCATTAGTGCACAACGTTCGTGATTGATCATCACAGGTCCAGCACCCGCATTTGTGCACAACGTTCGGGGTATAGCATATGGCATTGATCCAGAAGTAAAGTGAAAAGATAAGTGGTGCATGTACCTACCCCAGGTGACTGGATCAGCATTTGTGCACAACGTTCGTGGCTAACCACCACAGGTCCAGCACCAGTAGTATGTATGATGAAAGGGGGTATTGTACATGTCACCGAATGTAATGAACGTTCGAACGAAAGTAATGAAAGAATGAATGAATGTAATGAATGTTCGAACGTAAGTAATGAATGTATGAATGAAAGTAAAGTACGTACGAAAGTATGTAAAGTATGTATGTATGAAAGTAAACGAGAATGATGAAGTGTACACGAATGAAAGTAAGTAATGAATGATGAGATAATAATATATTATCTACGTGTACGTATGATGTGTGAACACATGTATGGAAGAACAGTTAATGAGAATGAAAGTATGTTTTATTATAAAACTGGAACTCACTCAGCAACGCTGACTTTTATGTGTTTTCCAGTTCGCAGGTAGTGTTGCTGAGGATGGCACGAGGCGGCTACTCAGCTCTTTTGGGATGGCATTCTCCAGTTGATAATGCTGCAACGTCATGTGTTGCGGGTCCATAATATACGCAACACATCACGTTGCATGTCATTATGAGATTTCTTGAGGATCTGAATAAACGAGATTACTCAAGAATCTCCTTTAGATTTTGATAAGTTCGCCACGCATTGGATGCGTGTGCATAGTACATGCAACAAAGTATGTTGCATGAGAGTGTCAAGAGTATTCCGTCAGGGTTCCGATGTACGGAATTACCTAAGGAATATTCTTCAGTAATAAAAATATAAATTTTTATATTTTTGAACTTAATATCTTCTTTAGAGGTCGTTGTATGATCTTAAGGTTGCTGTGGAACATATGAAACCTGAGATTACTTAAATAATCTCTTTTATATGAATCCTCGGCAATCATAGAGAAGATAGATAAAGTAGAGAAAGCTGCATTTTGTAATCGAGTCAATGATGTAATGACTTTTATGAATGAATGAGAATGTATATGTTTTATTAATTCCGCTGCGTATTTTATGATCATGTATTAAATGTATGTTTTACGTGTGATGATGACCAACAGTAAGGTGCCCGGTGAGCGGGGCTTACAATGGTCCTCCTGACACTCTGCTACAGACCTCTGATATACTGCATGGTATTTTCTCAAAAGCCATGTAGTTGACCATACTTTATTCCACTGTTCACCTTTATTAGGTAGTACAGTTACCAACTTAAGTTAGTAGCAAAAGGTAAGTCATGGACATGTCATGACTACCATATCTTAGATACTTTATCTAAGATACCTTAACTCTAGCATTGTAGTATATGCTTTAGTCATAGGCTCCCAGCTGGTATCAAAGTATATCGGTTGTAGATAGTAGTATATATAGTTTCTCATTGTAACTCATAAGTATGCTTGTGAGAGTCTTGTAACACTTTGAGTTGAGAAGTAATATATACAAGTATCTTGAAAATTATATCTTTGTGCTTTTTTGCTACTTAGTATATTATTATCAGCTCTTAGATAAGACTCTGCTTAATCTGATCCGAGTGTGGCATTAGTGAGTTGAGAGAAAACCAAGTTCTAAGTGACAAAACCGATCCTGCAACAAGCATGTCTATCAAATAATTCATCTTTAGAATATACATGTGTAGAACTAGACGAATCAGCCATCAGTGCAGTGTCAGACTCTTCAAAGACTTGAGTTGTAGAGTTTGCAGCACTTAACTCCTCTTCAACCAAGTGATCAACTACATCCAAAGCTTCTTCAATATCTGAACGTGCATGCTCAGCTATGATGTCTCCCTCACTTGTAGATCCATCATCCAAGGTATCAACTAATGCAACATTACCCTCGGATACGAATAGGAAGGACCAGTCTTGTCCTTCATAACCTTGTGCAACCAAAGCCTTAGAATCTTTACTTGACGATGCTCCAACCTTATCCTTATCTTGAAGATTGAATGTGGAAAAGGATTTCCATTCCCATTCTTCTTTGGCTTTGTGCACTCACGTTTGAAGTGCCCTTTCTCTCCACAGTTGAAGCACGTAACTTTGGTTTTGTCAAATCCAAATGTTGTGTCTTTAGTTGCAACCAGGTTTTGACCCGTCCTCTTGACAAATTCTTGGCTCTTCTAATAGCACTAGCCAAGGCCCATATAATATCCATGCGTTCTAGCTCAGTTTCATCAACTTGCTTGTAGTCCTTGACAGCAAGATGACAGTTCCCAATCTTACAAGCAACTAATCCATCATAAGATTGAACAACAGCTGCTAGAAGGTCCATATGTTCTTTAGCAACTTCCACTGTGACATTTCTGAGATTCTTGGTCTTTAACTTGGTAGTATTTGCCTCAGGAACAATGTATTGGGTACTGGATGACCCTGATGTTTTGGTTCCTAATAAACAGTTTTAGGAAGGAGCAGAAGAGTTAGAAACAAACACTGTTTAAAGCGATGCGCCTGATGTAGCAGGGGTTGGAACTGAGTTGTATAGTGTAGGATTCTGAGCATAGGATCCTTTCTTTGACTTGTATTTCTGACGCAGCTCTTCCTCCCTTAACTTCAGAATGAAATCATTTATGTCTAAAGTGGCAAGAATGTCGTTTTGTCTCAAATTAGACATAAATGGATCCCATTTGTCTGGCAGACCATCAGTAAAACTAGAGAATTTATCTTCCATGGATGTGGTCATGCCATGAGTGTGCAACTCACTCATCAGATGATAGAATCTATCAATGATATCATGTAAGCTCTCTTTTTCAATTGGCGAGAAATTGTCAAATTCCTTTTTAAGAGCTTTTGCCTTCAGTGTTTTCAGAGTTGCATTGCCTTCGTATCTCTTTTCCAAGGCCTCCTATAATTTCTTTGACTGCTTATTCTCAGAAAACTGATAAAATATGTCCTTAGGTATAGACTGAGTCAACAAGGCATATGCTTTCTTTTCAGCTTTATGCATAGTCTTCTGGGATTCACTCATTCCTCCCAAAGTCAACTTTACCCCATTAGCATTGACTGGTACCACATAACCAGTCTTAATATACGTCCACAGATTGGGGTCAACTCCATTCAGGTAGATTTCAAACCGCTGCTTCCATTGTGAGTATTCATCTAACATTAACAGCTTTGGCGGTTTGTTGTGGTTCCCAATCTCACTTTCCAGGATTAGAAGATTCTGGATGCGTGAGTCCTTTCTACCTGTGAATACAGAGAACTGATCTTCCATTGCTTTAAACTTGGTGAACTAAGAACAAGACAGATTGACTTGTGCGATTGGACAAGATGACTAGGTCAACCGTGCGAATGAAGGATGCGAATGACTTCAGTCGTGCGATTGGATTCAGTCGTGCGAGTGAACAGGACGAATGAGGTAAACCATATGGAATACTTCAACCGTGCGAATTGAACTATACGAATGGAGTCCAGTCGTGCGATTGAACTATACGAATGGAGTTTAGTCGTGCGATTGAGCTAATCGTGCGACTGAAGCTGTTGCTGCGGGAAAAATCGAATTTTTGAACACTTGACTCAAAATAATGAATTTTACGAACCCTAATCTGTCGTATGGAAAAAGGTCGAAACTTTTAACATAGATACTCATCAAAAACACGTTTTGAAACGGAAAAGTGAATCTTTTGAGTGAAAAACGTTAGTTTTGACGCCAAAACCAATTGAATCCATGCAAAATCACGAGCCTAAGCTCTGATACCACTTGTTAGGACCGTGTACGCACGGAGTACTAATGGATTCTACATGAAACCAAATCAAATAGCGCGGAATTTATTTGATTGGCGATCCAATTAGCGAGAACGAATAACCCGATTGATCTAACGATGTAACAAACGTTAAGAACAGATTGGAATCGATCAGGAACGAACTATGAACTTGGATTTGCGACTTGGGATGCTCTGGACGGCTAGGGTACGAAAGTATTCGAAGTGTTATGAAGTGTTATGTTTTTCCACAAATTATGTGGTATTTATAGGTTATCAGTGTTCATTCGTACAACTGAACCATTAGCATGGTTCAGTCGGGCGACTGACTCATGCGGTTGACTCATACGCACGACTGAAGGTTCAGTCGTGCGACTGAAGGTTCAGTCGTGCGACTGAAGGTTCAGTCGTGCGACTGAAGGTTCAGTCGTGCGACTGAATCAATCTTATGTCTCAATCATACGACTGATCCAGTCACCTAGTTCATATATCATTCAATCACAAATAAACATCATAATGCATTTCATATATCATTCAATCATTACATTACATTGGATTACATAAGTGTAAGACATGAGAGACTTTTACATTTGAGAATATAAACTAGGTACATCAAGATGTATTGACATATTGATGAATTGGTGTTATGGATGTGATATGATGATGATTAGATGCTAGGATGTTGTTATGAACATTGGAAATTCAAGAATGCACATTGTAGTTCTTACCTTGCTTAAAATAGTAACTTTTGATGTTGAATGTTGATGAATCATGATGGTTAGATATTGTTGATCATGTCTAGATGTTGTTATAAGCTTCAATTGGTATATTAATAATGAATTCATGAATAAAATGTGAGTTTGATGAATTTGGGATGTACTTTCCCAAAAAGGAAACTTTATTTTTGTAGAACATTGGATATGATAAATTGGGCATGCTTGTGATGTTAGGATCATGTTAGAATGATTATTGATGATGTTTGATGTGATAGAATGTGTTAATTGAGTTGTATGGATGCTTGGTTGATCATGTAAGGAGTATAGGTTTTAGTGATCATATATGATGATGAATTATGGTTATTGATTAGGAGATCATGTTTGGGTATGGATTAGACTTCATGTATGAATTTTTGGTTATGATGTGTGTGTGTATATATATATAGTGTGTGTGTGTGTAGAACATGTTGTTAGAGATTTGCATGAGTTGTATGATGATCTAATATATGTGGTATGATGACCTAGGTAGAACTTGGGTTGATAATGTGATACACATGGATAATTTGTATGATACTCTTGTATGTTAAGTTGTCATGCATGATTAAACTATATTTCAACTAATATGTCATCAACGGGTCAAACGGGTCAACTGGGTCATATGTATCTTGTCCTTATAAAACCTTGAGTCCTTTGATTTTAGAGCACTTAAGGTTTCATTGTGATTTTTGCATACACGTACTTATGTACTCTTGTGTTCTAGGTAACCTCTGAAGGTTGTCTTTCCACTTGTTCTTGTCAACTTAAGCTTTAAGTATTCTTTACGCGCCTCAGGTGAGTTCATGCCCCACTCTTTTACATAATCTCTTTTGGGGGAGATAGCATACTGGTATTTACAAACACTTTATCATTATGAGTCGTGTATAGTCTTAATATGTGCCGATTACCATGGAAAGTCCTCACACTTTCGGTTTGTTAATAATTACTTAGTAGGAAATTTTGGGTGGTACTACTGGGTCTGACGAGCCCCACCTGTGCGACTTGAGGTCAAACGGGTGCAATTTTGTCCTAATGAACATTGTCACAATCTGGTAAGTCGTGGCTGGAGGCAACAAACGTAACACAGTCAGCTTCAAACGTGAAATCACTATGATTACTACTAATCGTGTATAGACTAGCTATCTATTACAATACACTGCTTATGTTTTACAACTATTATTGATTATTATTTAACGCAAACTCATGAATTTACCAACCATTGTGTTGACTTGTTTAGTATGCTATTCTCAGGTTAAGATTGTCAGTTGCCTAGGAGCACGCACACGCTTGTTGGGTTGTCTGCATTGTTTAAAATATTATTTTGGATTATGTCTACTTTAAATAGTTATGCTTGGGTTTTGCATTATGATTGGGCGCGTATGTTTTGTGCATTTTCTTTACATGTTACATTGTTTTAGGTCTTCTGGTTATTTAAACGCTTCCACAGTTTTTAAAGTAAACTCTGATTTGAATTTTAGTTCATGTAGAGTCGTTCTAAGTAACTAATGACTGAGATACTGGTTTGTCACGCGTCTCGCGGTAAAACCCGCAAGCAGATTTTGAGGGTGTGACAGTAGTATTGCTATACATTTTTCAAATAAAAAATGACTGATGCAAACTTGTGATGTATAATAATATTTTTGTGTTGTATTACATTAAAACAACACTTTTTGTTTTGTATTTAGTTGAATAGCACTTTTCTGTGTTGTGTTGTTTATATGTGTTATTTTAAGTTTGAACATGTTTTGTGTTGTATTATGATACAATATTGTTGTTTTACGTAAAGCAACATGTTCTGTATAGCGTCAGGTTAATTTGTATTGGTACTGTAAAAACAAAATCTTTGTAAAAGCACATACTTTGTGTTATTTTATGATAAACCATGCTATTTATTACATTAAAATAACGTCTATTGTGTTACATTGAAATATGCTAGATTTTGTTTTGTGTTAAAACAACGAGTTTTGTGTTGTTTTAACGTAATAGAACACGTTCGATGTTGTTTTGCTTTAAAACATGTTTCTATTTTAATAGATAATGCAATACAATATTATGTTTCATTGAAATCAAAAATACTTTTTGTGTTAACAAATAATCCATCATATTCAATTACATTTAGAAGAACACAGCAATCAAGCATAATATCTAATATAACATAAAAAATTAAGAACAAAAAATTCAATACATTGTTGTGATGTAGAATCCAGTACACTGATGTGTAGTAGCAAAACCTAGGATCTTGATGTGCTATATTAAAAATCCAACATGTTGTAATTCAAATTCAGCACATCCTTTGCTTTACTTTTTAAATCCAGCACATCTCTTATTTTTTTCTCAAATCTAGCACATTCAATAAAAAAATTATTTTAGAATCATTTACAAATCATTTAAGATTGAAAAACAACCTAAGTCACATGGTCAAATGATATGAATCAACCAAAATTTCCAAAGAGAACAACAACTGTAGAAAAGAACGAGAGAAAACACCATCATAACACATAATTTCAATTCTGAATAATTCCTTTTCAAAAATCAGAACAACATGGTTGGCAAGCTTTATGATGGTGGTTGCAATGGCCAGAGGTCAATGTGAGAGACGAGAAAGCCTGAAGAGGCAGCACGTCGTCATGGTTGGTGGTATACTGTTCTACAATTCCTTTGATTTGGAGGTTTTTAGGAAAGGGGAAGAGGTTTTGCTTGAGATTAGAGATGCGAGAATATGCACTACATTTTATTAAAGAAATGTAAAGTTTTCTTTCTGATAGAAATGCCCTTCAGCTCTAATTTTGATTATGTCACATGTGATGTTATTATTGATTAGTAGGTTTCTTAGAGAAAACTTATTTCTCATTTGAATATGTATGATATGAACTTATAATTACTTAAAAACTAGAAGATTGTAATTATAATTCTCAAATAAAATAGATTATATCTATTGAGAATTCAAGCATTTGAATTTGTATTACAATATTGATGTTTGAAAGATAAAGTATTTATAGTCTTTAATACAATAAATTGAATTACTGAAAATTCAAACATTTGAAATTGTAACAATTATATATATGGATTGAATAGTTAGTTCTTATATGTACCAAGTCATTATTCATCATTTATGGATTTTATGTGGGTAGAAGAGAAAGAAAGATTAATAATAGTTGATTATAAAAGTATTAATTAATTAAATAAAGATAAAAGATAAGAAATAAGATGTGAGAGGTTAAAATATGAATAAATTTAAGGATAAAAAAGGGGTTTAGCTAAATTAAAATATAAAGATAAAAACTCTAAAGTAAATGCTTATATATTAAAGATAAAAATATTTAAAGGGTCCAATGTAAATGTTCTAATGCATGTAAAGTGGTAAATTATTATAGACCCAATTTGTAAATGTTATATTACACAATATATTGATGTGTGAAAGAGATGAAATAATGAAATGATGACCGGAAGATATAAGATCATGAAATAATGATTAAGTTTATGTTATTATAAATTCTTTTAACTTTAAGTTTATTACAGAAAATTATAACCACCTCCATAGAACATTTAAAAAACTTGATTAGTATTTATTGAAAATTACCACTTATTTAATGTTAAAATTTAAGAAAAAGATGTTGCATATTATGAAACATTGAACTTTTGCTTAAAGTATGTGAGAACCGTAACATAAAACAAATTTAAGCAGAATCTACCAAACCACATATCAATCTATAACACACATTGTTTTAATACGAAATATATATATAACCCTATATTCGAGTATCTTTCTTTTTATCATATGTAAGACTATTTTTGGGATGATGGGGACACGCATCTTTTTCTTTAAATTTCTCTAGTCAACTACCGATAAAACCGTGTCATATTATTCAGACTAAGCTTCTTTGAACTTCTCCAAAAGGTAGCGAACTTATCTTTCTTCTTTAAGCACCAATGCCATTGGAATGGATCAAAGAGCCGTTGAAGGCTCGGTATATACTCGGAAGAAAAGCAAGAAAAAGAAAAATGGATCAGCATCGAGGAGCTTGCGGCGGTGTCCCGCTAGGTACCGCTCTGTTTCCTTCCCCTACCGCTCAGTTCTTGCCTTGCGGATAGAGTTTCCTTCCCCTCTAATTAGCGTCTACCTTATGTTTTCCGAAACAACAAATGCACACACTTATCTACACATATTCGACGGTAAACATAAACATGTAATTTTACCCGAAAACACCATTATACACACACACACACCCCTATATATATATACATATATGGTGGGGTTATTTTGAGAACAACCTTTTTTGTGAGAACTCTAGAGATCAACACAAGCCACACATTTAAAATCGCATGCAAGTCGCATGTTATTTTCACCTTCTTTTTAAAAACATTAATAACTTTTTTCATGATATTATTTTTTAAAAAAAAATTCACCATTAACTTCAGTATTTTATATCTTTCCAACACGCAACATATTGATATCATTTTTTTTAATATCCTCCACCTGCAATGTGCACATGCATAATCTTGTTATACACATATGTAAATCGGTTTTACACATGTGTAAATCCGGTATTACACATGTGTAAAACGAATTTCATAAGGAGGATTGAAGGGGACGTGTAAGCAACTTGCTATCCTCTTACCTAACAGGCATAAGGGAACCCACCGGAGCCGTAGCGAAAGCCCAATTGTTTCCATTTCCCAATTGTTTGAGTTTTTTTCTTTTTATAAATTTTTTTATTAAAGAGGAAATTGAGAGAATATTTTTATGTATATATTTTTTAATCTTAAGTTATTTTTCATTTTATAAGTTTTTATAATGTTTTTGTCATTTACCATTTTGTCATTGAAAGCTATGGCTTACGTTGGTTATTAAAGTTCTCACAAAACATAAAGTTTTCATTTGAATTCTCCCCTTTACATATATATTAGAAAATGTCACTTTAACTTCTTGAATTTCAAAATCCTCGGATTGTACATTTTTAATTCAAAAAATTAATTTCTTGCGTCCTTATTTTATCTACATGTCAGTCTAATTTTGAGTTCGTTTACGTTTTGATATAATTCTTATTTGGACTCGAACTGTGTCAAATATAAAACGCTTTCTTGCTAATTTTTATGTAAACTTTGAGTTGATCTGCTTCTCGACGAATATTTTATTTGAAAACAGATAAGATAAAATATAATATGTTTCGTTCGATGATATAAATCAGAACAATTATAATTTATACTTAATCACGTCGCATACGTCACTGTCACTGCCACGACACATGCAATTACCAAATTAGATTTCTTAAAACATAATCTAAGGTTTGATGTACACATTTTGTATGCATATAAATGAAAACGAAACCCTATGCATACCACTACTCTCTCCCTCCCTCCCTCCCTCCCTCCTGTCAATTCTTATCTTCTTCCTCTCCGTACATCTCCTCCGCCGTCGCCGACCACCTCCCAACAACCTACGGCGAATAACTTCCGGCCAAAGCATCCATCTTTTTCAACATTCCCTTTTTTGATCGAATTTTCAACTCCAAAATTTCCCAATTTTCCGTTGTCGGTGGGTGTTAATTTCACTCGAATATCAAATTCCCTCAATACCCATTTGGAATTGAGATCGATCCCACTTTGGATTCATGATCCACTTCCCAAATGTGTTACTCAATCTCACTGGGTTTTGTATCTACAGAAGAAATCTTGTCATTTTGATATATGTGGTTAATTATGCCCTGTGATTCAGTTTACACTTATGACTTTAATTTGATTATAGTTGGATCGTGATTAATCTTTGCTCCCTTAATTTACATACTATCGATCTCTAAATCATTATCTGTTCTTGAAATTTGGAATTTTTACATTCATACCCACTTCAGATCCTTCATTTGTGCCCCTTTTGCTGTATCCATAACATAATTTAGTTTTGTGGGGATTAAAAAATTGGAAATGTTATGAAGAACAGAATTGGAACAATGGGATGGAAGAAAACTACAAGGTCTCCAAGAATGAAGGTTTGGATAATCAGGGGGACAACAATGGTGTTACTGTGTACTTGTTTGGTTCAGTTAACAGCATTAGGGGATACTTGGGGTCCTAGGGTTTTAAAAGGTTGGCCTTCTTCATTCACTCAAGATTCTCATTCTTTAGATGTGAAGTTTTTGCCTGCTGATTCTGCTAGGGTTCTTCCACCCAAGAGTAAGTGCTGTATTTCTTGTTTGTGTTGTTAATTTCATCTTTCTGATGATGAAATTGTAGTATAAATGGCAATACTTGTTATGGGTGTTTGTTGAATTCTCTTGATTTTGATAAGAACATGATAGATTTGATGTGGAATGTAGGGGTTTACCAGAACAATGGTTACCTAATGGTATCATGTAATGGGGGGCTCAATCAAATGCGATCTGCGGTATGTGTTTCTTTATAACTTATATATACACATGTATGAGCGTAGGCGAAAAAGTTGATGTTTTTTTTTTGTTTTCTCAAAGTCTGTAATGGAAACAAAGAATATGGTTAATTTGTGAACTGTTTCTTGATCATTTAGATTTGTGATATGGTTGCAATTGCAAGATTCTTGAATGTTACTCTTATAGTTCCTGAGTTGGATAAAACGTCTTTCTGGGCTGATCCAAGGTATGGCAAATCATGTCATTATTTCGTGCATATCAAAAGCTGTATGATTTGAATTTGGTTATGACTGAAATTTTGAATGACAGTGAGTTTGAAGACATTTTTGATGTTGATCATTTCATTACGTCCCTTAGAGATGAAGTCCGAATACTCAAACAACTTCCACCTCGGCTTAAAAAGAGAGTGGATTTAGGAATTGTGCATACCATGCCTCCCATTAGCTGGTCTGATATTTCTTATTATCATAACCAGGTAGAATCTTTATTTTCCTTGAATCTAATGTATGTTGGGTAAATTTTAATTTAATTTTGATGACTAAATAGGAAATATATCGTATTATTATGGTATTATTTGACAGCTTTCATTTAGCGTAATGTCTATCATTTGTACAATGAAAAAGTAACAAATAATGAAAACAAACGTACAATCCCACTCAATATTTATGTTATTGCTTCATTCATTCCATTCATTCATTATTTATTTATAGACAACCAAACATACTCTCTCAGTTATGGTTTTGTTCTCTCCATGTGCAGATTCTTCCTTTGATTAAAAAATACAAAGTCGTGCATTTGAATAGAACCGATACTCGGCTTGCCAATAACGGTCAACCCCTTGAACTTCAGAGGCTCAGGTGTCGAGTAAATTACGACGCTTTGAGATTTACTCCTCAGATAGAATACTTAGGTAGGCGTGCTGTCCAACTTCTGAGACAACGCGGGCCATTTCTAGTGCTTCATTTAAGATATGAAATGGACATGTTAGCATTTTCTGGATGCACCCAAGGATGCAATCGTGATGAGGTGGAAGAGCTTACTAGAATGAGGTTTGACCTACTAAATTTGACTGGTTAGTGTTTTGGATGTTTGATAATGCCTTTTAGTGTGTAAAGTTCGGTTCTTTTTTGGCAGATATGCATACCCATGGTGGAAAGAAAAGATTATAAACTCCGAATTGAAGAGGAAAGACGGATTGTGCCCTTTGACTCCCGAGGAAACGGCCCTTACACTTAGGGCGCTTGACATTGATAGGAACATCCAGATTTATATTGCTGCTGGTGAAATATATGGCGGTCAAAGGAGAATGGCTAGTCTTGCAGCTGCTTTCCCGAAGTTGGTTAGTAAACATGCTACAATTATTTGTGTTTGATCAAACATAATATTTTCATGTTAATAGCTAAAATGACTATTTTACCCTTGACGCCCTTACAGGTAAGAAAAGAGACTTTATTAGGAGCAGATGACCTTCAATTTTCCCAAAACCATTCGTCACAAATGGCAGCACTGGACTATCTTGTATCGTTGGAAAGTGACATTTTATTCCCACTTATTATGGGAATATGGCCAAAGTTGTAGAAGGTCATCGCAGGTGCAAAAATCAAATCTTTTGTCATTTTTTCTTACTTTATAACGATTTAAAAGTGTATACCTAAAAGTTAAATCTTTTTTCAGATACTTGGGTTTCAAGAAAACAATATCATTAGATAGAAAGCTGTTGGTTGAACTAATAGACAAATATACGAGTGGATCATTGAGTTGGGATGAGTTCTCGGACGCTGTAAAGGATGCACACGCAACACGAATGGGGGGCCCAAAAAAACGAGTGGTTATTCCAGATAGACCTAAAGAAGAAGATTACTTTCATTCAAATCCAGAAGAATGCTTACAGCCATTAGAGACTAAACCTGTGAACATTTTATGATGACACTTTTGCGGATTACTTGGGTCTAAAGTTGAAAGATTATGGTTAGTCACCCTTGAGCCAGTGGTGCACCAGGCAGGTTGATCTTGACTTTGAGCCTGCGATTGTGTCGGTAGGAGAATGGAGACGTTTAGAAGAGTGTATTTTGGTATAGTTGATATGGGGGTTTATTATTTAGTATCTTAATTCTTTCCTTCTAGTTGCATATTATTGCTAATAATGCAAACTAATGTATAGGAAATGCCCTGATATTGCAGGGTTATATATTGGTCCTCATAACTACTGATATGTAAATGCCCATTTGAAGTATAGATTAGTTTTCGCACGTGTACATACGCCTTATGTAAATCATGATACCGCGGTTGTAATATAGAGTTGACTTTTTATGGGTTGGTACTGTTTTGGGTGCTATTGAAGATTGTTTTAGTTGAATTTTAAAGTCAACCTAGGGATTATGTACAAGAAGCATCTTTTGTAATTTGGTACTTAGAATGTTTATTTCCAATGTTGTTAGGACCGGATCGGACCGGCCGGTCCGACCGGTTCGACCGGGATTCGGAGGCCCGTCCGGTCCGGTCGAGGGTGGTTCGTTTTTGGTGAGTTGAACCGGCCGGTTCGAACCGAGTCGGCGGTTGGACCGGCCAACCGGTTCGGGTCCGACCGGATTTTGATTTTTTTTTTTTTTTTTTTTTTTTTTTTTTGATTTTAGTGGGTAAAAACGGGGTGTTAAACCATAAATTAGTACTTTGTATATACAAATATAGTTAAGTTTTATATATAACTATAAAATATATGTATAAATCATATATAAATTACTTATATTTAATTACATATATAAATAATTAAATATAGTTAAATCCGGTCCATCCGGTCCGACCGGTCCGACCGGTCCGACCACCAAACCAGTAAGCCGTCCGGTTCGACGTCCGATCGGTTCTGAGAACATTGTTTATTTCATGATTGGGAAGATATGTATAATCTGGATTTGACTTTTTAATGAAAAGTCAAATGTAATATTCCCTTTAAATGGAGGCTATTGAGAAGTGAATTTTAGTTGAAATTGGAAGTCAACTTTGAAATTATGAACAAGAAGCAACTTCTGTAATTTGGTATTTAGAATGGTTATCTCATGATTGGGTACTATATAAATGTATAATCATATTTGACTTTTTAAAATAAGTCAAATGTATATTCCCTTTAATTTAGGGGTGTT
Organism: Flaveria linearis; assembly: GCA_024085815.1. Taxonomy (NCBI): domain Eukaryota; kingdom Viridiplantae; phylum Streptophyta; class Magnoliopsida; order Asterales; family Asteraceae; genus Flaveria; species Flaveria linearis. The sequence continues at coordinate 38,073,427 of CM044005.1, read as the reverse complement.
TATCGAATCGACTCGAATTCCAGTTAATTGAATCGAATAAGTCGAATTTTGAAATTTTCAGGCTGGATTCGAATTCAATTTGAATTCGAAAAAGATAAATCGAATTCAAAACTTTCAAACAGGATTCGAATTCGATTCATATTCAGAAAAAAATTTCGAATTCGGATCGAATTTGAATTTATTCGATTTTATTTACTAAAAAAGTATTTAATCGAATAGCATTTTCAAAATTCATTTGACAGGTCTAATTTCAAATGCTCAAAATAAATAAACGACATAACATATTACAAATTTCAGTAAGTTAAAAGGTACCAGATAGTTTTAATATTTCAGATTATATATTTTTTAAACTTTTAATTTTTAATTTCTCATATGCATATTTCTAAATGAATACCCAAAATAAATAAATGTATGTGTGTTTATTTGTAATTCGAATTTTAAATCGAATCGAAAATCACACATTCGCAATTCTCGAATTCGACAATTAGACTTCGAATCGAATTTGAATTTGAAAATTTGAATCGGATTTCGAATCAATTATTTTCAACTCGAATCGAAGTTCAAGTTTTTCAAATCCGATTCGAATATTGAACACCACTGTTTTGAATGAAGGTTATTGAAGAGTGAATTTGAAGCTGAAATTACTTAGAAATTAATGATGACACCTTTATTAAGGGTTGTGCTGGGGACACCGTTGGTGTTTTTGGTGGTAGGCCGGTTCAAACGGTCACGGTTAGGGCATGCGGTCACATTTTGGCCCCTAACCGTGACCGCAAGGCCTTGCTGTCACGGTTTATGGTGGTACTACCCATGACCTCGTGACAACAAAACGACAAAATGGCCTGATAAAGTTGAAAAGCGGTCACCAAACCGTCACGGTTTGGCCTAACCGTGACCGCTAAGGTACGAGGTCTCAGTTTAAGGTACGAGGTAGACGTGATTTTGACAGAAGGTCGGGAATCGCGCCACGAACCGTCACGTGGAGGCCAAACCGTGACGGTTTGTGCACCAGATTTTCACCTTAAATACCTTTCAACTTTCAACACTCAACACATAATCCGACATTCGAAATTTTTTCATCATAAGGTATTTGAGTTTTCATTCATCCAACACTCGAGATTTTTCAGCCTTCGTCATTCCAAAAACACGTTAATTTGAAAACAATGTCGGGTTCAGGAGATCATTATCAAAAGCTGAAGCTTCCAGATTTGAATGAGGTGTCACATATCGAAGATTCGAACTAGGTTGAACTAGTATATGTTTATTATAACTTATTATTTGAAATATCTAACCATTATCTTTTTTAGGAATATTACGTATACGGGAGTCACCCTCCGTGGGGGGAGGAGGAAACCAACCCGTCGAACACATTTGCTCAAGAGGCGTACAACTCTTTATTTGGACAGACAGGTTACGGTGAAGGATACAGATATCCCCCTTGCAATTCTTACGGGCATGCCCCGAACACGTACCACTCACAAACAGAGCTGGATTACGGACATCCCCGTACCAGTCAGAACTAGAAATTACACATGTGTCGGATACTTTTAATGGGAATGACACAAATGAGAGTGACGGTACGGTTCACCTCAAAGAAAACCATGGGGACACCGCGGAGCATGATGAGGATGAGGATCGGATTCGAAAGGCTACGGTTTCTTATAAAACCGATAAAGTACGAAGAGTTTTATTCTTTTGTTTATTTTATTTTTTATTTGTTTTATATATTGTTTTTTATGTCTAGCTTTATCATTTTTTCAGTATTTTGATTCTCGTGAGGACTTGGAGAGCTGGGCTAAAATGAGAGGACGTGAGCATGGGTGCGTCATTATGGTGGGTCGGTCACGAAAAAAGGATGTGGAACTATTATGCAATCGTAGTGGTGAACCTAAATTCACTGGCACAAGTAGACGTACTGGGAGCATAAAGAAGGGATGTCCCTTTAAACTCGTAGGGAAGTACGTAGGAAAGAGTGATAGTTGGATGTTAGAGGTGAGAAACGAGATGCATAACCACAATCCTGTTGTGTACGAGGAGGGCCACGCGCATCTTAGGAAGATGACTGCCGAAGAAATTGATCTTGTCAAGAAGTTACACAGGCAGCACGTGCGGCCACGACATATCCACTCAGCCGTAATGGAGCACTTTCCCCACAACGTCTGTGTTGTTCAAGACATATACAATCTGACGTCGAAGTTTAGAGCTGAGGGGAGAAAAGGCATGACACCAATGCAGGAACTTGAAAACCTGCTACAATCTAAAGAGTTCGTGTATGAAACACGAACGAATGCAACTACTAAGGCCGTGGAAGATGTTTTCTTTTGTCATCCTACTTCGTATAAAATGTGGCGCGCATTCCCGCACGTGATGTTGACAGACACGACGTACAAGACCAACATGTACAACATTCCGTTTGTTCAGGTTATTGGCGTTACGTCGACGTCGAAGTCGCTTTGTATTGCCCATGCATTTATATCGAGGGAACGGCAGGACAACTTCACATGGGTACTGGAGCGGATCAGAGATATGCTCGATGGGTGTGTGGAGCCCCGCGTTATTGTCACAGACAGGGACCTGGCCCTGATGAGCGCGTGTGACACCGTGTCCAGAGTGCTACTAAAAACCTATGCAGGTGGCACGTTAGGGAGAATATCAAAAGACGATGGAATATGATATTCAAAACCGGTATGTGGAAGGATTTTCCATACTGGTGGAAGACCTTGTGTTCGTCTCCCACAGATGCATTGTACGATTACAATTGCAGGAAGATGGAAGAAAAGTTAACTGAAGATGGTAAACGTGGTAAGAATTTCATAGTTATTTTTACTCTAATAATTTATTTGTTAATTTTATAAATTTTGTTATTTCTTTCAGAGGTATGGGAATATATTTGGAATAATTGGTTGGTGCCGTAATAAGAGAAAATTATTACTTGTCGGATGTACGACCGCCTTAACTTTGGTGAGTTTACAACTAATAGGGTTGAGGGCCAACATGCCAACTTCAAGAGTTACCTCACAGGGACCAATAATACGTTGCACACACTTGTCGGATACGTTTGTGACCTCATGCGCGGCCAGGAGATTGAAATTTGTAAAACATTCGAGGTGTCCCGTGTGAAAATTAAAAAAGACCATCGACTGTCATTGTTCTCAAAGTTGCATTATAAAGTATCCATTTTTTTGCCTTAGCCTCCTTGAATCAGAGTTGACGAAAATGGAAATGATTCAGGAGTCTGGGGGTTCATGTGGACACCGTTCACGTCCATGGGCTTGCCATATGCTTGTCGTTTGGAGATATACATCCGAGAAGGTTATATTTTTCTTAATATATTTTTTTACTGTTGTCACACGATTGCATATTTTTCACTAATAATTTAACCTTTAAATCCAGTCACAAGTATTCCACTCGATGCGGTAGATCCACACTGGAGGAAGCTTGATTTCGAGCCAGCGTACGTCACGCCGCCTGAACCTGACTACGATGTGAAATTTGATGACTTGAAACAAAAGGTTATGTCGTCTCCCAATCCTCAAGTAAAGAAAAAATTGTTTAAGAAAGTATTTGACTCTTTGTTTAAGAGCAAGTCAAAACTTAAAGAACCTGAGGTGCGTCATGACCGACGTGGTCGTCCAAATATTAAGGAGCAACAAAGAAGAGCGGACTCCAATACATCATAGTATGAGGCTACTAGACACAGCTCCTATACTTCCTCACAACAAACTATGCCTAACCCGGCGAGGCATAACTCATATACCCCTCAGTTTAAAATGCCCAACGACCGTTCTAATCAGGCAAAGGCTGCTTCAAATGTACCGATTACGGGAGCTGCCCTAGGGTTTCCTTTAATATTGAAACCAAAGGACGTGATAAAAGTTATGAATTTTAAGGATCAGCTGCCCCAATGGATTCACCGGTACATTTCGACTATAAAAGATGTGCGGCCTGATGGTAACTGTGGTTTTCGGGCGATCGCGGTGGTTTTCGGGCGATCGCGGTGGCTTTAGGGAAAAGCAAAATGAATGGGAATGGGTTAGGCGTCAAATGTTGTCGGATATGGACAGAAACATGTGGTATTGGCGGAGCAATTTGAACCCCGAGTTGCTGGCTATTATGATTCTGTTCGTAATAGCTTAAATTGGTTTGGCACGACTCAACCCGCACCCGATACCCATTGGCTAACTTTTCCGGCCCATGGACTCGTAATTACGGAAACATTCACTTGTATTGTGCATCTTATTTCTTCATTTGGTAGCCAGACATGGTTTCCGCTGAGAATAGCCCCAGAGCCATTATTCACCTATCCAGTTGTCGCACTTGCTCATGTTAACCAATGTCACTTTATTTGCATACAATTGGAAGGGGATTACCCAATGCCCAGTGTGAGCTATCATTGGCCGAGATTTGCATATCAACAAGCACTAGAATGGCAAAATATGTATGAGGATCGTATAAATAATTACGTTAGAATAACGGATCGTCATAGAGGCACCAATGCCTCTTGTAAGTTATCATTTTCCGATACTTTATCATATTAATGAAGATCCATTTATTTGATGATGATGATGATGATGATGATGATGATAAAAATAATTATACAAATAATAATAATAGTAATAGTAATAATAATAATAATAATAGTAATAATAGAAATAATAATAATAATAATAATAATAATAGAAATATAATAATAATAATAATAATAATAATAATAATAATAATAATAATAATAGTAATAATAGAAATAATAATAATAATAATAGAAGAAATAATAATAGTAATAATTTTAAAGTTAATAATAATAATAATAATAATAATAATAATAATAATATTAATATTAATATTAATATTAATAATACTAATAATATTACTAATAATAGTAATAATAATAATACACCAAATCAAATAGGAGGATAAACCGTCACGGTTTGACCAAACCGTGACGTTTAGGGTTTGGCAACGGTCACGGTTAGGTCTAACCGTGACCTCTTTTCGGGCGCATGGCACCTGTTCGGGCGCATGGCACTTGTAAAAGGTCACGGTTAGGGTTAGGGCAAAAGTTCACAGTTAGGGCAAAAGTTCACAGTTAGGGCAAACCGTGACCGTTTGCCTAATTTTTTAATATTTTACTAATTAAATAATTTTATAAAAAATACCCACTTGAACCGGTGGTAGTGGCTTTCGAGCCCAAACCACTCCCCTGTTGCCCTACCGTCTTAACCGGTCGGGACGGGAGTGGTTCGCTGATAGGTATAAAAAACTTATTCTTTTAAAATAATCTGGACCAAAAGGTCACGGTTTGGGCAAACCGTGACCCCTTTGTTCACATGTGGCATTGTGGAATGAAGCTGTCACAGCTTGTTGACACAAAGTGTCACGTGGTGGGCGAACCGTCACAGCTTGTTGACAAAAGAGGTCACGGTTTGGTCTAACCGTGACCTTTTGGAGTTCCCTAATCCTACACATTAACCGTTTATGATCATTTACGTATATCGAATCGGATATTTTTTCATGAACATACACACACATCAACATATATGTACAATAAGAACAAATCCACTTCGTAAACGTACATACAAACATGCGTACGTGAACAAACCGTAATGTTTTAATGATAACCTAAACAGTCTTATCGGGAACATATCGACATATATGCACATTATATTTTGTAAACCAATGTTCAAACATACATAATAAATTCTAATAATAACAACAATAATGATAAATAATAATAATAACAATAATAATAATAATAATAAATTTAATAGTAATAATTTTAAAGTTGATAATAATAATTATAATAGTATTATTTTGTATATCCAGAAACTACAAAATAAACTCTAATAATAATAACAATAATGATAAATAATAATAATAATAATAATAACAATAATAATAATAATATACTCTAATATAAATAAAAAGTTTAAAAGTAATAATTTTAAAGTTAATAATAATATTATTAATAATAATAATATTTTATATATCCAGAAACTACAAAATAAACTCTAATAATAATAACAATAATGATAAATAATAATAATAACAATAATAATAATATACTCTAATATAAATAAAAAGTTTAATAGTAATAATTTTAAAGTTAATAATAATAATATTAATAGTATTATTTTGTGTATTCAGAAACTAAAAGGTTACGGTTAATAATAATGATGATGATAATAATAATAATAATAATATAATAATAATAATAATGTTAATATTAATAATAATATAATAATAATACTAATAATAATAATAATAATAATAATAATAATAATAATAACAATTATACAAAAAAAAAGGGAAGAGGTCACGTGGAGGCCAAACCGTGACCTCTTGAAATATTTTTTTGAATCTGATTTCCCCTCGATTAGTGCACCTACCCCCAAGCACCGTGTGTGTAAGAGGTCACGTGGAGGCCAAACCGTGACCTCCTGTCTGTAAGAGGTCACGTTGAGGCCAAACCGTGACCTCGTGGTTACTGGTTTCATCTTCAACCGTTCGCACACCCCCATTTCACCACACAACCACAACCATTTTACCACCACAATCCTCCCAACGTTTCACCTCCACCGCCTCCAAACCGTCACCGCGAGCCCTCCCCGTGACACCGCCGCCACTCACCACCACCTTCCACCACCACCACCACCGCCGCTCAACAATCTTCCACCACCACCGCCGCTCGTCCACCATCTTCCACCACCACCGCCGCCGCTCACCATCTTCCACCACCACCATCGCCGCTCACCATCTTCCACCACCACCGCCACTCACCATCTGCGCACCACCACCGCCGCTGCACCACCGCCGCTGCAACACCGCCGTCGCACCACCACCGCCGCTACATTATCGTTTTCGGTACGTAATTTTCCACTTTAATCCATAGAGGTAAACATAGATTTGATAGGTTTTCCTAAATAGATTTGATATGTTTTCCCAAATAGATTTGATAGGTTTTCTCAAATAGATTTGATAGGTTTTCCCTTATAGATTTGATAGTTTTTCCCAAATAGATTTGATAGGTTTTCCCTTATAGATTTTATAGGTTTCCCGTATGTGTAGCGTAGTTTGTCGACGGTTTATTATTATTATTAGAAATAATAATAAATAATAATAATAATAGTTATAATAATAATTGTAATAGTAATATTAATAATACTAATAGTAATAATAATAGTAATAATAGTAATAATTATAATAGTAAAAATAATAATAATAATAGTTATAATAGTAATAGTAATAATAATAGTAATAATAGTAATAATAATAATAGTAAATAATAATAATAATAATAGTTATAATAGTAATAGTAATAATAGAAATAATAATAATAGAAATAGTAAATAATAATAAATAATAGTTATAATAGTAATAGTAATAATAAATAATAATAATAATAATAGTTAAATAATAATAATAATAGTTATAATAGTAATAGTAGTAATAATAATAATAATAATAATAATAATAATAATAATAATAAAAATAATAATAGTAATAGTAGTAATAATAATAGTACCAATAATAATAATAATAGTACCAATAATAAGAATAATAATAATAATAATAGTAATAATAGTAATAGTATAATAATAATAATAATAATAGTAATAATAATAATAATAGTAATAGTAATAATAATAATAGTAATAATAATAATAGTAATAGTAATAATAATAATAGTAATAGTAATAATAATAATACTAATAGTAATAATAATAATAATAGTAATAATAATAATAGTAATAATAATTATAGTAATAGTAATAATAATACTAATAATAATAATAATAGTATACATAATAATAATAATACCAATAATAATAATAGTATACATAATAATAATAATAATAGTAATAATACCAATAATATAATAATAATAATTAACCATCAACCATTAATTTTATAAACATTGTAAATAATGATAAATACGTTTTTTTTCGCAGATATGGATGCCCACGATGCTTTTATCCCCAGCATTGACGACTGCCAGTTTTTACAGTTCGAGCAGGGGACTACACCGTACGAGCGGTTCAGGACCCTGAGAGCACGAGTGCCGGCACCGGGGACCGTCCTGTCGAAGGACTTCTTACAGCTCTTTGGAGAGCGGGACCGTTTTTTTGAGATTATCGGCGAGGACGGCCCGTGGGAGTAGCTGTTCAGGATGAGCGACGATGCCCATCGAGAGCTGACCGTGAAGTTCTACTGCACCTTCACATTCCGTCCACGTGAGCAGGGACTTGCGAAGCTGGACGAGGACGACATAGCAGACGGTCGTGCGCCCGCGGAGGTTGCTTTCCGGTTGTTCGGGCACCTCCACCGCACGTCACTTAGGCGGTTCGCTGTCGTCAGCGGCCTCTACACGGAGGTGGAGGTCGGACAGCCGATGTACACCACGACCTTGATCAGCGGGGCCGACGACTCCGATCAGGTCTGGTGGCCTGCCATTGGCGATGGACCGTACGATGGTGATACGAGGTCATCTCATATACGAGACCCTCTGTATAGATACATTCACAGACTCATCGCCACGTCCGTCGCTGGTCATGGGGCGGGGACCGACAGGGTCAACACCGCCGACCATTTCTTTCTTCGGTGTGTACTCACACACCGACATTGCCACCTCGCGCATGCCCTTGCTGATTATTTTGCTAGTTATATCATCGACAGTCGTGAGGGGCATTAGTGGGCGGGAACATCGTTTCCCGGATCGCTCGGGGCTTGGGGTATGTCCCAGCTCCCGCTACCTCCGACTCCTGTGCGCGTGGCCGCCCGGACCACCGCCACTGGGATGAGGATCGTTCGGAGGTTCCCCGACGGCACGTGGCACCTGCTCAGTAGATACCATGAGCTCGTGCCATGGGTGCCCGAGCCGTTGGTGGACCCCCCAAGCTGGCGGGGGTTGAGGTCCACCTTCAGGATGCCCACAAGCCCCTTAACGGCAGGGAGGATCAGCCCATTCCCCCGCCGCACGACCAGGACCCGCCCAGCATCCTCAGCGCATGTACCATGCCGTGCGATTGCCTGCTGATGTTCTTGATATGCTTCAGGACACACGAGACAGGGTCACGAGGCTGGAGGATATGACCAGGAGGCTGCATGATATGATGGACTGGGTCGTCCAGCACATGGTCGTGGACTATGCCGCCTCGGGTACGCCGTTGTTGTCGCAGCCACCGAGGCGGTTAGACCATGACGGTGCTGAACCTTCTGGCGCGGGCGGGTCTGGTCAGGGCAGCGATCCGGGGATGGTGGATTAGATAGGTATTTTGTTTGTATTTTATTTCTTTTTGTATGTAAAAACTCGTTGTATATATATATGTGCAGTTTCAGTTATGATGACTTGTATATTTGGTTGTGTTTGTTTGGTTGTGTTTCTTTGTTTGTTTGTTTTATATTTGTAATGTTGATAATGTTAATTGTATATGTTTGATAACAACTGATTTTTACGATTAAGTTAACCATGTGATAAAATAACAACCAACTTGTTTAATAAATAATTAAACACAAAAATTACTTGTAATATGATAAATTAATAATAAACACAAAACACAAACTCGTATGTTACGATTAGATTAACCGTTTGATAAAATAAAAATAAAAACAAAATTAAAAAAAAATTTAAAAAATATGCACAAAATGTCACGGTTTGGCCAAACTGTGACATAAAAATAAAAAAACACAAACTCGTATGTTACGATTAGATTAACCGTTTGATAAAATAAAAATAAAAACAAAATTAAAAAAATTTAAAAATATGTACAAAATGTCACGGTTTGGTCAAACCGTGACATATACACCTCCAAAACCCTAACCATCACCCCATTAATTACACACCCAATAATCGCAATGATCCCGAGAACCTAACGTCACGATTAGGCCTCACCGTGACCGCAAGGTCCCACACCCGACCTAAAGGTCACGGTTAGTCCTAACCGTGACCGTTTGAGGTGGTATCCCTAAAAAATGAGCGGTGTGTGCAGAATTTCCGTTTATTAAAGGGTTTTATTAATTTTTATAAAGTGACGACTTATAGTACATGTACTTTTGCTTCTAACTACATATGTCATCTATCTTGAATTTGATAGATGTTATGTCTTAATAATTTAGTTATATAATCTATACTATATATAAAGCATATGAAAGGGGTATTTTAAGATACCAAAAAATTAAGAACACTTACTATATTCAATGCATAAGATACAATCAATTGCATAAGATACAATCAATTTTAAGGGTAAAATCGTATTTATAACATTATTTATACATTACCCCTTATAATTAGTTACACAATAACCTTACACTTACTAATATTTACATAAAATTTTATATTATCTACCCATACACCAAAAAAACTTAATATGTTTTAAGATTTCAGCTCTATCTTTTAATCTATCATATTAAAAAACGTTTTGAGACTACAACTTAACCTGTTTTTATTTTTAAATATTTTGGTGTAAACTTTATGCTGAAACGATCTGTATTTTGTGAGGTACAATAAGTTAATGCATATATATAAGTCGTCATGCAGAACTCATTTATCTGTTGTTTTAAATTTTAGCTTAGAAAAAAATATAATAAACTTTTGTAAAACTACTACAAGAATAACAAAATATTAAATGCACGTGTCAAATGTAAAATGTCGTCCCGCTGTATTGCGCGGGCACCATTCTATACTATATATAAAGCATATGAGAGGGGTATTTTAAGATACCAAAAAATTAAGAACACTTACTATATTCAATGCATAAGATACAATCAATTGCATGAGATACAATCAATTTTAAGGGTAAAATCGTATTTATAACATTATTTACACATTACCCTTATAATTAGTTACACAATAACCTTACACTTACTAATATTTGCATAAAATTTTATATTATCTACCCATACACCAAAAAAACTTAATATGTTTTAAGATTTCAGCTCTATCTTTTAATCTATCATATTAAAAAACGTTTTGAGACTACAACTTAACCTCTTTTATTTTTAAATATTTTGGTGTAAACTTTATGCTGAAACGATCTGTATTTGTGAGGTACAATAAGTTAATGCGTATATATAAGTCTTCATGCAGAACTCATTTATCTGTTGTTTTAAATTTTAGCTTAGAAAAAAACATAATAAACTTTTGTAAAACTACTACAAGAATAACAAAATATTAAATGCACGTGTCAAATGTAAAATGTCGTCCCGCTGTATTGTGCGGGCACCATTCTATACTATATATAAAGCATATGAGAGGGGTATTTTAAAATACCAAAAAATTAAGAACACTTACTATATTCAATGCATAAGATACAATCAATTGCATGAGATACAATCAATTGCATGAGATACAATCAATTTTAAGGGTAAAATCGTATTTATAACATTATTTACACATTACCCTTATAATTAGTTACACAATAACCTTACACTTACTAATATTTGCATAAAATTTATATTATCTACCCATACACAAAAAAAACTTAATATGTTTTAAGATTTCAGCTCTATCTTTTAATCTATCATATTAAAAATCGTTTTGAGACTACAACTTAACCTGTTTTTATTTTTAAATATTTTGGTGTAAACTTTATGCTGAAACGATCTGTATTTTGTGAGGTACAATAAGTTAATTATATAAGTCGTCATGCAGAACTCATTTATCTGTTGTTTTAAATTTTAGCTTAGAAAAAAACATAATAAACTTTTGTAAAACTACTACAAGAATAACAAAATATTAAATGCACGTGTCAAATGTAAATGTCGTCCCGCTGTATTGCGCGGGTACCATTCTAGTATATTATGGTGTTGGTTTATATATAAAGAAGAACGGTATGTTGATATCAACTTGTGATTAATTATAATAAGAAGCATTATAATTTACTTTATGATAAAACTAAGAATGATTCAAAACATTCTAAATATTCAATATTATGTTTATTTAAAAATGATAGGGAATATCTCTTTAAATTTGTTAAATAGATTACATTAGGTTGTGATCCTAAGGGAAGATAGGTATCGAAACCACATCACCCACTTACATCCCCTTCCACATGGGGGAAACATGGTTTCGACAAGATTTCGAACTCATATCACTCTTCTATTCTGTCATCTCATATTACTTTTTCGTTTCTTCTCTCCATTGACTAATGACTACATCACGTTGATACACCCCGCACCACCATCTCTCGTCTTTATAGCTTCCTGTCTTGACTCCATCCCGACTTCACCCCCTCACCCTTACTTGTTACTTAATACTTAATTAATGACATAAGTGAATTTTATTCAAAAGCATTACAAACAAATAGAAAATTTAAAAAAAAAACTTATTTTGTAATAGAATACAAAATACAATTATACATCTATTAAAAAGCAAAGCAAATGAATAGTAGATCTTCAGATCATGTCCATCTAATATTTTATCTACGGTGGAGCAAAACGTTTGTCTTGGTTTCACCACGTGTATCTTAAGGTGCTTCGTGGCATCATATAGAGAGAAAGAGAATGCATCGTGGCATTATATAGAGAGAAATAGAAATAGAGTTGCCGATCGAATTATAAAAACTAGAAAGGATGAGGGTGGGCCGGAACGGGGTTTTCCCGGCGCCATAACGGTTGGGGTTCCGAGCAATCTAAACGCTGGCGGCAGAGGAGGCGATGAGATTTAAGAGAGTATCAAAGCCATAACGTTTGTTGCCAGATTTGGGGGGGTAAGTGTCGTCTCTTTGTGTTTATGTGTAGATTCTAATGGGGATTGCAAGTCCGTTGTTGAATGGGGTGGAGTTTGCAGTTCCGATGGAGACGACAGAAGGGTGATTGGTCGCTATATATGTCTCCAACAACTTCTGCCTTTTTCTTTCAATATCATTACTTTCCATCGAACATGATTTCCTTTTCGAAATGTTGCTCAATTTGAAGTTGATGTTTAGTTCAATGAACACGTGTATCCGTTGCCTCCAATTTGAGGTGATTGTTGTTCGATTGGATGGCGGTGTGGTGGGTACGGTGGGGCTGTCTGCTTATCTCGCTAGGCTTATGGCCTTTAATCTCTTTATAGAGAGAGCGCGTCGGAGACGAAATGGGTTCTTCTGGTCGAACTGCCAGTGGCTAGAGCCGATTTCGCTGTTCTTGGTGGTTTAGTTGACCATGGCGGTGACGATTTGGTCTCTTTTGTATATGTGATCAATGATCACTGTGGTTGTGCCTGTTGACGGGGAGAATCTTCCATTGTCGCCGCCGCGTTAGGGCGTCGATTTCCGCTCACAACGCCCAGTTTGTGACTTATCGATTGTCCCTCTTCTCCGGTTTGATTCCGGTGTTTTGAGGCGGTGGTGTTGAGCGGTGGTAGTCTGTCTTCTCTGCATGTGTTCGGACCTGGTATCTTTTCGTTCTCATTTCGATCTTCGATGGTCGTTGTGGTAGTTGACTCATCACCGGTTCACCAGAATCCTAAAGTGAAGATATCTTGGTCGTTATGTCAACTGACGGTTGTCACCTCCGATAATGGCTACTTTCTTGAAGATGTTTCCTGATCTTCATGTACGTTTTATTCTTTTCTCTTCACTTACACCCACAAAAACACATGATTTGTTGAACGAATTAATTTGGGTGATTGAAGTACTCTTTTTGAACTTCTGTTTCTTACTATTATTTTAAGTTATATATAATTAATTGATAATCATCTTCTGTATGATGAATGGTGTTTAGTTTTTTTATAGTTTTCATATGATTTTTATTGGTTGCATGTGGGATAATCTAGACACGGTGGTAGCCGGTGACAACAATTCTTTTTGTGGGTTTGTCGGTCTTCTCTACATGATGATGCCGGTTGACCCATGTGAGAGCTTATGGGTTTGTCACTGTCTGGTTTGCGTTTTTGCCTCTGTGATGGTGAGGTATGTCTCATCTGAGAGTTCGTTACTGAATGTTACTGGCTGTGATGACTGATTAAAACACGTTTGAGCCATGTGGTAAAATATAGATGGTTGCTATGTATTGTATTGGTGGGCGATGATGCTAAACAAACAAAAATCGTAATTGTTTAGGCGTGGCAATCCTCCAGATTGCAGTCGTAACATGGTTGTGTTTCTAAGCCTTCAAAAACCTTTTTTGTATGTTATTGATGGGTAATGGTGTCTTTGATTACAAAATGGATAACACATTCCATTTAGAAAAATGGAAACAACTTGGTTGTGATGAGACACCAAATTTGGTGTCAGTTAACCCTGCTTGGCAGCCGTTTCCGATTTGCAATCATAACCGCTTATTGGTTCTGAGCCGCAGTTTGACTATTATATTGTCTACTCTTTTTAAGCTTTCAGTTTGCGTAGTGATGAGGTCGTTAAGTGAAACCTCCGTTTCCTTCATCTTCAAGAGGCGCAACGCGCGTCTGGGGATAACACCTAGTTTAATCAATTTGAAAAGAAAGAGAAGATAATATCAAGTTTTTCTTATTCATCAGAAACGACTAATTCATATATAATCAAGTGAGATGGATACAACTTAGACAAAAAATCAGTTCGTGTATATATAGTTAAAAACTAATTTAGAGTTGATAAATACAACGACAATTCTAATTATCAGTTTTGAGTTTGACACTTAAAAGCGGATTTTAACCGATCCTCTTTCTCCATCTCTCAACACCATATGTGATTATCATTTATATACTACATATAAGCAGTATGTGTTTTCATAAGCCTCACTTAATTTAGGTTTCGTATTAAGTATACCAATATGTATAATGGATAAATGTTTAATAATAAGTAGAAAATCTTCTCATAAAATCAATATACACAATAGCTTTGAAATTATCAATAAAAATTAAATATTTGTATTTTTATGGATGACAAATCTAACTCACTTCTACTCCTACAATACTTCAAATATTCCACCTTATGTTTGATTTAAACCCGAGGCTTTCCATTTAAGAGGCTATCAAATGATCTATTACAGTATCTTCCTACTCTAATAAAAAGGTATCTTGGGATGACACGTGTTAACACCACAATCATTCTCACAAAAATTTTCCCGCCTCTCTCTTATTAAATAATTACCTTAATTAGTAATAATATTATTTAATATTTTTTCAAATTTAATAAATTAATAAAGAGATCTATTTATTAATGTTATTTCTAAATAAATATTTTTATAAAATAATAAATTTATTAAAGCATAAGACTTTTTTAAAAATACGAAATATTTTAAAATTTGTATTTTTAAAAACTTAATTTTTTAAAACCAAAAATAATTAAATATGGAAGTTATAATAGAAATTTTTAAAAATGACCTTTTTATACAGTTGTTTTAGGATAAAATATTTATTTCTTTTTGAAAAAATTTAAAAACAAATTTTTAAAAAATTGATATCACTGTTTTTTTACTTATAGTCATTTCTAATACATAATTTCAGTCATATCATATTTTAAAATATATTTTATAATTAATAAAATTTATTATATTAAATTTTTATTTATTCAACCCGTGTAATATATGGGTTTACTATAGCTAGTTAATGAATATTTGTATATAATTAAAAAACTAACAAGAGGAAACATAATTATGAAACATTATGTACGCCCTTAAATGGGACGGACCCTCCCTGAACCTTGCGAAAACGCGAGAGCTCTTTGCAGCACCAGGTACGTCCTTTTAATTAAAAAACTAACAAGAGGAAACATAATTATGAAACATCATTTTCATAATAATTGAAAAGAAAGTCTTTGTATAATCAATTAAACTCTTGAACATATTTGTGGATTATTAAATTATGTGAGTTCTAATTTGGGGTTGTGTAGCTTCCAAGTGGCTAGGCAATGATGGAAATGATTATCTAAACAAGCTACTCCCACCAATACCCACTTAATTCATCTCTTTTTTGACATTGTATATTTTAAACCATTTAATTTAGAATACTAACTTTTTATATGATCGCATTATATAAAAACAAATAATACGAATTTCGATATATACACGCATATATATACATAATTCATAAATTATTATAATTTATACATGCTATAAAAGGGGTGACTAAATCTAGTTATAAATTATTATAACTAGTTAAATTCCCGCACGCGCGTTACGCGTGTGATAAACAAACCGGCGTGTGATAAACAAACCGTCAACCATGGCTCACATGATTCGTAATAACCGTATATGCATCACAAACTAAACAGTTGATTCCAGTTACAGCAGCAAAACCGAGAAACAAATCAAAACGAACCTGATCTCCGGATTCTCGGATGAGGCAATTCATCGTCATCGACACGCGTCTACACCAAGACAAACCTAAACGACTAAGAAACAACTTGAACAATGAAACCAGACATAAACTTTAACATTGAATGGTCTGAGATGTGTGTACAATCATCGTCATCGACCATAATCGTCGAATATATGGCCACAGATCGTGTCCACCACGCCAAGCATGAAACAGCTAGAACAACGAAATCAGACAAAACTACAAACATCAAGTGGGTTCAGATGTGTATACAAACATCATCATCGTCCAATGCAATCACCGACATATCTCGTCTCAGATCTGAGATTCTTCGATCATCATAGACTTAATATTCCAGATAAAACAAATACCATCACCATCGATTCACCACATCAAACCTGGAACCCGACATCCACCCAGAAGGTCCAATGGGTCCATCGGAGGCGGCGGCAACCGAGGCACGCCACCATCCAGACACTCGCCAGACAACGGTGGTGAGTGTCGGTTACACACGAAAACAAAGACACATCACCATCCACGCATTCGTTGGAGCATGGAGTCGTTCGCTGGAAGTAGGTGGCGTTGGTCGGATATAAACCGCCAACATCACCAAGATCATGTTGTAATCCAGAGCTTGAACTCATCACGGCCAACCTCAAAACACAAGAAACCATTTAGAGATCTCAAAATCAGGTATTATAAATTTGTCTCAGATGGGTTATACTCATCATCACCGACCCAACAATATTTTCAGCATAAACATTTTCATCAAATAGGCAACGATTAAACAACATTATGCATAACTTAAAACCCTCCAAAATAAGAAAAGTAAAGGGTTAGTCTCAAATGAGCAAGAGCCAAAGTCATCGACTCTACAAACACCCGACATCACCGTCAGACAGATGCCACCAATGGTGGCCAGAAGAGACTCAATCGTCTCCGGTCACTACTAAAGACCTCCGTCAAACCCTATCAGATCTGGGTGTGCAAAAGAGAAATGTCTGAGGAGCGAGGTATGGAACCCTCCCCTTAAGAAAACCCTCCTCTGCATGCAATTTAAGAAAGATGGATAATCGGCCGAGAAGAAGCGACGGCCAAGCTGGAGCGGCCACCACCTCCGCTCCACCATCGCCAGCACGGATGTTGCGACTCAGGCATTACTCAATAGAGGTGCAAGGCTTACAGAAGTACCGAAACAACCACCCACAAAGGTGGTCCGAAGAGACTCAATCGTCTCCGGTCACTACCAAAGACCTCCGTCAAACCCTATCAGATCTGGGTGTGCAAAAGAGAAATGTCCGAGGAGCGAGATTGGGAACCCTCCCCTTAAGAAAACCCTCCTCTGCATGCAATTTAAGAAAGATGGATAATCGGCCGAGAAGAAGCGACGGCCAAGCCGGAGCGGCCACCACCTCCGCTCCACCGTCGCCAGCACCAGCGCAGAGCTAGGGTTTCTTTGAGAAAGAACGAAGGCATATGCGCCACAAACCGTTTTCCTTGCAACGTATACCACACGTGCCACCACTGTCGCTGCCTCTTAAAACCGAAAACACAAACCCAAGACCGTCGGTCGACCGATGATATATTCTACGGTGGTTGCGGTGTAGGCGGAACGCGGCGGCGCTGGCGGAACACGGCGGCGGCTCCACCGCGACCAAAGAACCCATCGATCCCCAAATCCAGTCGGAAAAAAAGGACAACCCGACAGAACACCGCCGCAACCAGCGGCGAGCACCCGCACGACCCGTGCCATCTCGACCTTCCCCTCTCCAACGTGTGAAGCCGGAAAGAGCAAACCGGCGGTGAGCCTGTCACCAGATCTGTCATTGTAGCTTTCATTGGCATGTGATTTTTTTTCTCTTGGTGAAGAGAGATAATGAATTTGGTGATAATGACAAAAGATAGTTGAGAAATAAAGCAGAATAAAAGGACACGTAGGACCACCCATCAACCACTCATGCCTTCCACATAGCAAAACAGAGTTGAAATACCTGAAATACTCTTTTCGTACTGTTAATTGCCTTCATCTATTAACATATAGGGTAATACATAAAAACGGTAGATGATAGAAAATGAAAGATCTGAATTAGGCCCATTTATTATTTATATTGATAGTGTGGGTGGTAGGTTTAGCAACCACCGATTGGTCTGGGTGACATCAAATGTAGTTCTCTTGGTTTTATTTATTTATTCTTGAAATCCCTGTGGAGATGATACATAACACTTGTTGCATATTGGTGTGGCTATGAATTTTAATATGGATGGTGTAACGTCCTATTTTTCTAGAATTAAGTTAGAATTTTTAAGTTTTGAGGGCTAAAATGACATTGTGACATATCTAAAAGGGGGAAATGGATAAAACGAGGGTTCAATTCTAATTTTTTAGGCTAGGCAGGGCACACTCACCGTGACCATACTATGACTCATGGCATGACATGACAGCATTGCCGCCACCCAAAAATACACCGCATGGCGTGGTATTCTCTCGTCATGGTTGTGCACCAAAACTCAGTGTTTATGTGGGTGTGACGTAGCGTGGTAACACCGCAGCCATCAAATTTGAGTGTGTATTATGATTTGACATGAAAAGATTCGATTGATGGGCTTATAATGTAGTGTGGTGGGTATGGTGTGAGTGCCCCCTCCACCCTATAAAAAGAGCGTGTCGCCACCCTGACCCTCCATTTTGCTGCTTGTGGATGAAGAAAGAAAGAATGAGGAGAGATAAAGTGCAAGTATAAGTTAATGATACATGTTCTAATCTTAAAATTATAGACTCGTGATATTCATCATTAAGGATGAATATTAAACTAATGTCTTTATTTTCATAGATTTGAGGATAGAGGAATATGGAGAAGGAGAGTATCATTTTAGGGTTTGTTTAAGCTTTAAAAAAGGTGAGTTTTAGATCTCTTTATTTTATGTTTTCTTAAGAGTTGTTTGGTTCGCAGAATGTTTTGTAAAGAAAGTAGAATTGAAAATGGAATTGGAATTGAATTGTAATTGGAATTAAAATTGAAACTGAAATCTTATTAAAATTAATAATGTGTTCGGTTGGTTAATTTTGAGTGGAATTGGAATTTTATTTTGAACATCCCATTGGGTTGTTAAGCATTGATAAGTGGAATGAATGTGAATTCAAATAAACGAGGAAAAATTTATAAATTCCAATTCCATCTGTTAACCAACCAAACATGATTTTGAATGAAAAATTTTCAATTTCAATTTCAATTCCTGAGAATTCTGTGAACTAAACGGGGTCTTAACGTTTTGAATTTCGTATGCATACACAATATTATAGGTGTTAACATTTTTTTTATGTTGAATAAAATTAAATGTAAAAATATAATCTTGATATAGACCGTTGGATTTCTGTTAGAATAAGTATGCATACACCATGTATGAAGAACTTAAGAATATTTCTATTTGAGCTAAAATAAATGATAAAGTAAGGGTACAATTGTTGTTAAAGTTGAAAGATGTCCGATCAACGATAATATCAACATATATATCGATGTACGATTCAAAGAGTTATAATTTAGATATCAACGATATTAATGTCTAATTGTTTTTACGTTATATTTCACGAAGCGCGGCTTAGATAAATGGTTGTTGACTATTTAGAGAAATAATTTTTAGCTAATTATTTAATGAACTAATTAATTAATAAAATGGTTTAAACGGATTAAATTTTAAAAGTTAAAAGTTTAAATGTTTATGAGTTCATTTAATTAATGATAACTTATAACCACGATTGTTATTGATAATTAACTGATATTATCAGTGTTCTTAAATGATAATTAACTAGGGGCTCAAAGTGTAAATAATAAGATTATAAATAAAAAAATTAAGGTAAACCCTAATCCCCACTTGATTGTTGTCAACCCCCCTGCTCCCACTCGGCCATCGAGCACCACAACCCAATCACCACCCCGGTCACTAGCTACCACTGTCGTTTGTGCCTGCTTTGTCACGTGTTTCAGTTGTTGCAAGTTATTTGATTTTGGGAAACGTGTCAACTAGCAAGATCGTTGTTGCATCCATCGTGTTTATTTTTTGGTTTGCTCGTCAAAAGGTATATCTTTAAACACCCTATGGATGTGTTTATGTTTTGTTTAAATCGCGTGTAATTAGATGCCTGATTTAGATACTAATTATGATTTAACTAAATGTGTAAAATCGCTTTCACACTTTCAAAACTTTAAATTTTGTAACTCCGATATAAAGATCATAACTTGAATGGTTAAAACCAGTACACAATACCCAACAAGAGAATGTTACTCCTTACATTCTATTAAACGTACTAGGGGCCGTGATGGCATTATTAAGCCATTTCAACTTTTCAATCTTGTCATGTTTCACCAAGCGTTTTACACTGCATTACTCGCAACAAAAGGGCCTAAAGGTCTTAAATTAGCCTCTAAACATCAATATTAGTGTGATGATATGCAAGATGAATTCTCCATATTATTAAAAAAAACTAAGGGGGTGTTTGGTTCGCGAAATTATTTGAATTAGAATTGGAATTGGAATTTGATTTGTAATTCAAAGGAATTGCATTTGGAATTCAATATTTCCAAATTTGTAATTCAAATGAATTGAAATCTATAAAGGAAATTTAAATTTCAAATGCATTTCCAGTGCCAATACAATATAAAGGAATTGGAATTTATCACCCGTTGCAAACCGCCACCACCTCAATGACCACCGATCATCGCCGCTACATACCACCGACCGTTGCCGCCGTCACCGTCGACAATCGACCGCGACAACCAACCGCGCCCGTTGCCGAAAACCGACCCCGCCGCCGCCGATCGACCGCCACCAACCGATTACGCCGTCGTCGAGACAAGGTTCAGCAATGACGGTCGTAACAATCGACGATAGGGGTGGCGATGGTCGGCGTCGGTGGCGGTCGGTGGGCGGCGGTGACGGCAATTGGGGTCGGCGGTGGTCGGGGTCGCGGGGGGTCGGGGTCGGCGGTCGTTGACGGACGACGGCGGTCAGCGGCGGCCGATGACGGACGGCGGCGATCGGCGGACGACGACCGTGGTCAGTGATCGGGGGCGGGGCAGTGGCATCGGCTATCGGGGCGTCACAGTCGGTTGGCAGTGGGCGGGGTGGTAGGCGGCGGTCGGCGGTTGGGGGCGGCAGGGGTTAGGGTTGGGGGGGGGGCGTCGGCGGTCGGCGGTCGGCGGTTGGGGTCGTCGGTAGTGTCGGTCGGCGGTGAGCAGGGTGGTAGATGGCGGTTAGTGGTGGAGGCAAGAGTCGGTGGAATTTGAAATCCTTCAATTTTGGAATGATTTTGAAATCCTTTATTTGAAGGAGTTTGAGGGAATTAATTCCAATTTCAATTCCAATCCTTTTTCAACCAAACACGTGAAGAATGGAATTCCAATTCCAATTCCAACGAATTCCTACCAACCAAATACAATGATCAATGGAATTCAGATTCCAATTCCATTGAATTCATTGATTTCGCGCATACCAAACGCCCCTTAAGACTTTTATTTCGAGACCAAAAACTAAAACATGTTATCTCCAAGTGGGTGTTTAGAACCAAATATAATGTTGATGGCTCCATCGATCACTACAAAGTATGCCTCATAGCTCGTGGTTATAGATAAATGCATAGCTTTGATTTTTCACCCACATTTAGTCGTGTTGTAAAAGACACAACTGTGCGGCTTGTGCTCTCTCTTTCCATGACCAACCAATGGAACCTACATCAGATAGATGTCAAAACACGTTTGTAAATGACAATGTTAATACTTAATAGAACTGTTTATATATATAGAACAACCTCCAGGACTCATTGGCAAACAAAAGCTTGATTATGTATGGTGTACGTCTTCATGGAGCATTATACATTCTAAAGCAAGCTCTGAGAGCTTGGTTTCAATGATGAGGACTTTTCTTATTCATTAGGGCTTCATTTGTAGCTAAGTAAACACATCGTTGTTGGGTTTTTTTTGCGGTTCTAGTCTATTGTACCTCTTAGTATAATTCGATAACAATGTATTCACTGGGCTTCATGAACTCTTATTCTACATTTTGTTGACATTTGCAATCTGAACGTGCACCAGTCAAAGATTTAGATAAACGAAGCTACTTTTTTGGGTTTTGAAGGACCTACATGAATGATGGTTAGTATCTAACTCAAACCATATATGCATTGATATTCTTACTCATGTGGGTCTTCTTGATTCCAAACCATCAGCAACTCCTCTTGCTACTAATAATGTCTTTGTTAGCAATGGCATTGCATATTCAGACCTCACACATTATTGACTCTTGTTGGAGAATTAGAATATATATAAATCGCATAGATCTCCCATGTGCTATTAAGTAGGCCAATAACTTCCTTCACTCTTCAACGCTATAACATTCCAAATGGCACAAACGAATCACCCGATATGTTAAAGTCACAATCACCTTTGGTCTCACGTTTTATCGTCCGACCAACTTATATATTCTTGAATATTCAAATGCAAATTTAGCTTGTTTTATCGAGACTCACTGTTTCACTTCACTACAAGAAAATATATTTTTTGCAGCAATCCACCCAGATTTTTCTGGGTACCAAACCTGTTGTTCAAAATCACTAAACACTATCAAAACCATCAAACCATTCGCAAAACATAGCATATAAACAAAATATTGTCATACAAACAAATGTTTGAAAATATTCATAGCAAACATCAAACTGAAAATATTCATAACAATCCCAAACACTATCAAAACCATCAAACCATCTATGACGACCCACCTTCATCATCTTCTTCATCTTCTTCATCTTCATCATTTTCTTGAGAATGACCACTTCTCTTCAACGCGCTCTGGACTGGCTTTGGATTTGACTTTGCATTTGTGCCATCATATTAGCCATCATCTGTGACTGCCATTGTTCTTGCTCACTGGCCAGTCTCGCTGCTATCATCTTCTCAACCTCAGATTGTGAGAATATCCGCTGATCTGTCTATGAGGTGGAGGTGGGGGTTGTGAAGGCACGCTCGGTATTGGACCGATGCCACGTCCCACCCGGGCCGCTCCCCCAACACCTGGCGCATGATCTGTTTCTCTGACATTCTGGATGTTGTTGTTGAAGCGCGACCATTTACTCCTTTATAGTTTACAAAAAAAATAAACAATGTTATATATATGTAATGTTATATATTACTTTATTTTTATAAATTCTAAGACATGTACATTACTTACATAGTATGCAGCGGGTTCAGGTTGATAGAAATTACCGCTAAAATCGGTATAGAAGCGACGATATGCTAATATGGCACTCCCAGATTCATCAGAACCTTCTTCCGCTGTAAACACATTATATAGTTATATAATAATATAAAAGTAACTTACAAACACATAAAACAAGTAGTATAAACAATTAGATTAAACAACTTACAAACATATAACGACATTGGGCTAAAGATGTCCGACCGCCATGTCCTTGATCATCTGCTTCCTTTGTTGGACTTGTTGGTTGCAGACCGAGTCTTGATTTCAGGAGAAGTGTAGTAATCCACATAGCCTTTCCATTAGATTCTTGCATATCAGGTGGCACAACATCAGAAATATCAACCCTGTCCTCCCCACCTATTTTGCTAAAATGCTTTTGCTTGAACGGTATTTGTGATCTTTATATCGGTTGCAGCATATTTCTCAATACCTGCCCTCAGGCTTTCGTGGGGGAGTCATATCAAAATACATCGGCAAATTATGAAAACAAATAGCTTAGTGTATATATATTTAATCACTGAATTTA
Source organism: Flaveria linearis (assembly GCA_024085815.1). Taxonomy (NCBI): domain Eukaryota; kingdom Viridiplantae; phylum Streptophyta; class Magnoliopsida; order Asterales; family Asteraceae; genus Flaveria; species Flaveria linearis. Next base: position 38,049,440 of record CM044005.1, on the reverse strand, counting down.
ATTATTAAAAACTTAACCTGTAAGTCAGGCCAGATAGTCGCCTTCAACTCTGCAGGTATCTTTCTCCAGCTCTTGTAGTTTGAGGAAATTTGTCAACGAGTGCCAACAGTGAAGCAAAGGTCGCCTGATTGACCCCACAGGTTGTAGGTGTCATGCGTACCTTGCTCAAATTCAATTGTGAGCAAATTTCCTTGTGGATTTCTCTTTCGCATACCTTAAAGTGTGATCTTTCACAGCTTGCCTTGTCCTGCAAATTGATAATAGTATAAAAATTCTATGTAAATTATATATTTTCATTTTAAAAGATAATCGTATAAAAAATTCGCATACTCGTCCGCTGCCGCTGCCGGAGTCATCACTGACCTCGCACTGTCGGGGCGGCTGCCACGATCGATCATCATCGGGAGGACCACCACCAGGTGGACCACGGCCATAGGTATCCCCACCGTGACCTCGGGTCAGTCTGCCATCTGTAAAAAAAGATTATATATGTAATAAAAATATACCGCAATTGAATCATTAGCTAAACACACAATTGAAAAAAACAATTCAATAAACATAATAGATCAAATATAATATAATGATTCGGTTAAAATTAAAAATTACAATCAATCGGATTAATCGGTGTGATAAGAATCTTTCCACAATCATTATTAAATTCGTCTAATCATCATCTGAATATCAGAAACGTCAACAGCTTTGTGCATCGTTGTCTTCACAATCATTATTAAATTCGTCGAATGTTCCATTGTTCTAACACCATTCTTGCCTTATTAGTGTCTTTGGATTTTCCTTGTTCATCATCAACGTATTCAACAAACTCTAACACACATTCTTTTCGATATGCATATCATCCAAATTATGTTTTAGTTGAATTGAAGACCATATTCAAGCTCGAAGAAAATAGAACGCTTGGTCCAATTCAATTCAACGTCGGAATCACGTTTTCTCTTCTTACCACCAAACTGAACATGTTTCCCAGAAATACGGGGCGGCAATTTTTAAGTTGTTCCAAAATCTGATCATTAGTTTTCCTGTTAGGAGGACGTCTAGTCTCGTTCTTACCATTGAATGACTTGTCCTTCCTCCATTTATGATTCGTGGTAACCATCTTCTATGCACAACATAAGCAGTTTTTCCCAATACATGAACAGATGGAGTGTCTTCTTACATGTTGGCATGCAAAGTAACCTTGCCCACTCCAACATACAAGCTACTACGAGCAGGGAAATCATTGATAGTCCATAAAAGCATTGCACGCAATGTGAAGAAAGTGTTTGTAACCGCATCTTTTGTCACGACTCCGTCCGACCAAAGACTTTTCAATTCATCAACCAATGGTCTTGAAAAAATATCAATGTCCTTCCCAGGTGATTTAGGGCTAGGGATTAATAACGTCAGCATGAATGAAGACTCTTTCACACATAAGCATGGCGGCGTATTGTATGTTGTCAATATTACCGGCCACATGCTATACGACGTACTCATGTTCCCAAATGGATTGAAGCCATCAGTAGCCAACCCTAATCTAACATTTCTAGGTTCTTTGGCAAAATCAGGATACATTGAATCCAATTCTTTCCATGATGTACCATCCACCAGGTGACGTAACTTACCATCTTCCATGCAACATCCAGAAGCATGCCATGTCATATGCTTTGCAGTGTGTCTTGAGCTATAAATACGCTTTAATTTAGGAATAATGGAAAGTAACGCATAACCTTGTTGGCAACTTTCTTCCCCTTAGTGTTTGCGTCCTTCTATCTACTTTCATAACATATTGGAAATTTTGCAAATCTTTGTTATCCTTCCCCCAAAATAAACAACAGTCGTTCTTACAAACGTGGATCGATTCATATCCTAATCTAACTTTCTTCATTATCTTCTTCGCTTCATAGTTTGACGGTGGGATTTTAGCTAGCGGAAATGCAGTTTTCAGAAATTCTAACTATTGGTCAAACGATATATCGGTCCATTTATTGATGACCTTCATGTGACTCAGTTTTGCCAAGAAATCCAATGAAGACATCCCGTCACAAACAGGTATAGTTCGGTGTCGGCAAGTTTCAATAATTCAGCAAGTTCATCATTTGTATCACTCGGTGTATCTGTTGTGTTCATTGGCTCGTCGTCGTCGTATGTGTTGTCCTCTTGTAAGACATTCTCTGACGAACATCGTTAATAAAATCATATATTGGGTCTATCGTTTGAGGTATGACTGGAACTACGGTGACGGAACATATGATTCACCATGATGCCTCCTGTTTTGTAAAATCGGCAAAAACCATTATTATGTATATGGTGCTCTATTGTTGGAAGAGTAAACCAATAACTGTTATTGCAATTATTACACGGACACCAAGCTTTATTTGGCCATTCGTATAATTCTTACACCTTTCCATGAATGCTTTAAGACCAATCAGATATTCTTTAGAAAATTTATTTCTAAAGTAGTCCATGTCTTATCAATCATCATAACTGTGTCTACAAACAAATATTAATTATCTTAACACATTTAAAAATAGGGAAATACAAACACAAATACACATATACATCCATACACAAATACACATATACATCCATTTCAATCACAATTTAACATTCATTTCAATCTCAATTTAACATACATACACACACACATATATGGATATCCATACACAAATACATTCATTCTAATATTAATTATCTTAACACATTTAAAACTAGGAAATACATGTAACCACCTGTATTTCTATATTCACTTATGTTAAACATTTGTTAATAATACAATCACGGGTATTCCAATTATAAAGCTTGCGATAATAAATAATAATAATAATAATAATAATAATAATAATAATAATAATAATAATAATAATAATAATAATTATAATAAATATAATAATAATAATAACAATATATAATAATGATAATAATAATAATAATGTCCAGGGGTTATTTCTGTAAATTTAGAAACTTAATAAGAAGTTTCAAACATAAAATGTTAAACTTGAAACCGCAGGGACTGATTTTGTAACATTTAAAACCCACGGTCCCCCCTCCCCCCGTTTTTCCGGCGAGTGTCCGGCGAGACTCCGGCCGATCTCCGGCGAAGTCGAAACGATGAAATTTAACCATTTCAAGCCACAAAACCGGTTCCCAATGCATTCGTGGATGGGTTTCGAACTCAATGCAACCATTAAACACGTTTAAACCCCGAGATATTCGAATCCAAAGCTACCACATCGAGAACACTAAATTCCCGACAAGAAATCAATCAAATTATCAAAATTGAACCCCACAATCACACCGAAAGTTTCTTGGATCCAATTCTAATGGAATTCCGACAAAAATACGTGTTGAATCGGTCAAACAAACGGTATAATTGTCACTTTATTCTCGGATTCTAATCAAGCTAATAAACCCACTTAAACACTTTCAATAATCAAATTGATATCATATAACTAACCATTTCTCAGTCCCGAACCTATCTACACTCTCAAATCCATCTGAAATCACCTGAAACCCTTCAATCGAACAACCTCCCAACCGCGACCTGCAACTCATATTTGAACCAACCTCCAGTCGATTTTAATCGAATTTGTTAAGGGGCTTTTAATCTAGATCATCATTAGAAGCTTCCCTTAAGTTTAATTTGATTATAAACATCGTTTGGGCACTAAACAATCGAGAGCCACAGTCGCGACTGTTCTTCATCGGGAATAACCTCAATCAATCACATATAGGTAATTGAACACACACATACATTCGGTTTCTCATGGGAACAAAAGCCCCATGATTGCAGAAGCTATCAAGATCGATTTCGAGTTCAATTGGGTTCGAATTCAATCTAGGGCTCATATCGATTGGGGGAAGGTTTCTGTTTGTATTTAAAAGTAAATGGAACCAACTCCTAACACGGCTTAGGCCTTTGGTTCACTGGTTCCATGCTTCCCCTCAAACAGAAGGTCCCGGTTCGACCCCGGGCACCTACATTATTTTTTTAGGCCTTTTAAGCCTTTAAAAATCCAGAAAAAAATTCTAAAAATCATAAAAACATTTTACAAACATTAGAAATTTTTAAAACAATCTAATCATTTTCTGAAATTTATTTTATTCATTTATTTTATTTGTTTTAAATAAATAAAATAACTAATTATTTTCTACCAATTTATAATTAGTGTATAATACATAATTATACAATAAATAAATTGAACCCAATATATATATAGTTATATATTATTCATTACCGAAACAATTGTTATTTGATAAATTACATTTTACATAATCGTATACAATTTATAACTCGAGTATATAATTAACATACAATATATAGTTATGTTCACTTATGTACAAATGTATTATATACATATAATCATGTATATAATTATACATATAATTATATATAATTACTTGATTATATATAATTATGAATATTAATACATATACAATTTATTAATAAATTGTATAAATGTATAACTTACACGTATAAATTTTTATTAAAATTCTTGACATAATCACTTTCAATAAACTCGTTTATTTCAAGACATTCAAACCAAATAAAATTAATCAATTTAAACTACCATTCAAGACCCAATGGAAATCTTAATACATTCCCAAATTCCAAAATCATTATTATTCTAACTCGAGACACCGTTCCTTAGGTTAATCATAAGGAAATCGTGGGTGTCTAATCTATCACGTCCAAATTCCAATCTCATCAATCAAGTGAGTATTCATATCCCCTTTTTATATCATTTCTTATTTGGGGGAAATCATGTGATACAATATATTCAATCATGATATTCTATTGTTATTTCATTCTAAATTCAATTCAAGACAGGTTATGTTATTACTTGCAATTATGTGAACATACTGTGATAAACTGGACGACAGTAAAACTCTAATTCAATCAATCAATCAATCCTGGCAACAATGTAGATCTACTGGTTTGGATAACCCACCCCACATGGCTTACGAGTGGTGATTGTGCTAGAGGCAATTAGTCAATCTATGGTGTTTACGTGCAAGTTTATTATATGCAAGTGTCAAGTCAAGGGGTTTATATTGTGTCGGTTTATCTATGCTTCGCGGTTGCCATATAAGTCTTAATATTACCTTGTGAATTGAATTATTATCGATGGATCAATCATCAATCTATATGTATATCAAAACTGTGATTACTCACCAGCTAATTCGTTAGCTGACTTTATTTTCTCACATGATTTCAGGTTAAGCAAGATAGTGGACTTCTACGTGCTCATCTAAGACACGGACCTAGTTAAAATAAAAGACAATTATTATTTGTGGTTTCGATTGTTGTATTTGTGTATGTTAAACTTATATTATCTTGTAATCTGATTTTATTATTTTCACTATTAGACAACCATGTGTTATGAACAATCCATCATTCCCTCGTCCGCTCCGATGATTCCGCCGTCGGTCGGGGTGTGACAGATTGGTATCAGAGCCATGGTTATAGGGAATTAGGTTATTAGAAATGGAATGACCTAGACTATAACTAAGTACCTTTACACATGAGTTTTCTCATGTATTTTATATGCTTAGATAGGATTTTATGTGCCTTACATGTTTATACTTGATTATGTGATTCTTCTTATACTTTGAATATATCAATATACACACGAATCTTAACTCATATTCTAAGGCATTGTGTGCCTAATTCAAGTGATTTCAAACTCCAAAACTCGATTGTTATTCATGGTTTTCAAATCCCGTCAAAGTCCGTGTCACATGACCGAGAACATGCAATGCTGGAAGAGTGGGATACCTGTATCTTAAGGTGTTCTGTCTAGGCAAGGTATTCATACAACTTGATTACCTTACCTGGGAACCCTCGAGATGAGTATTCGCTTATAGGTACGCATGTCCTCATTAAGGTTGTGGTGGACACAAATACTTTGATAAGTCAACGTATTCGCTTTGGTTTGCGACCGAACGATTACACTCCTAACCTCTCATTGTTATTCTAAACAATCTCATTAACGATTTTATTATTTTGAAAAGTTTTAAAAACCAATTACCCGTTTCTCATAGAGGTTTCTTCTTTCCATATTATACAGCATGTCTTCTCGTCAAAACCGCTCCCGATCTAGAAGCTCTGGCCGCAAGATTGCTGCTATAGTGGCACGTGAAGTTGCTGCGGTTATCCCACACTGCTTACCCATTTGAACCAAGGCAACAACACCGTTCAAAATCAAGCCGTACAAAACCCAACTGCACAAAACCCTCCACGAGCTTGTACCTACAAGCATTTCAATTCTTGCAATCCCATAAGTTTAGCGGGACCGAAGGTGCCACGGTCTTTTACAGTGGTTTGAGAGTATCGAGAACACTTTCCTTAATAGTGAGTGCCCCGAGAATCTCAAGGTTCGTTATGCTACAAGTGTTCTTCAAAAGAGAGCACTCACTTGGTGGAACGGTGAGAAACGAACCCGTGGAACTGATGCAGCATTAGCATTGACGTGGGATGAAGTTAAGGAGCTTATGACTCGGGAATTCTGTCCGAGGAATGAAATTAAAAAATTGGAAGCTGAGTTCTGGGACTTAACTCAAGAAAGTGGAGAAAATCTAGCTTATACCAACCGATTTCATGAACTGAGTCTACTTGTTCCTCATCTGGTTACTCCTTTAACTCGGGCTATCGAGAAATACATCGGTGGTCTACCCATGCAAATTCAAGACACGGTGTGGGGTAGGAATCCTGCAACCTTGGAAGATACCATCCAGTTAGCTGCTCAGCTAACTGATAATCATGTCAAGGCTGGAACCCTGACTAGGAAGGGTGCTAAGAAGGTGCCCGGGAAACCCTCAGCTGAAACCCCTAAGGAGGAAAAACCTGAACCTTCTCAAAACAAGAAGAGGAAGGCTAAATCTCAAAACTTTGCTATGATTACCCCTGCTGTGCCAATTAATCAAGTCCCTCCAACTCGTCAACCAGTAGTCAACAACCAACCACCGATGAAAAAGCCATACGCTGGACCCTTTCCGCAATGTGACCACTGCAAGTATCACCATCCTGCTAATGTTCAGTGTCGCCAATGCACAAACTGTGGTCGTTTCGGCCATACATTCAACGTATGCAAGAATACTGCAAGGGTTCTAGTTACCATACCAACTGTTCAGCATACCCCGACAATCACACACGCAAGAGCTTGCTACCAATGCGGAGATCCTAACCATTTCCGCAACCAATGTCCAAAGCTTCTCAAGGCCGCCCCCGCAGCACAAGGTCGAGCATTCAACATCAATGCCCAACAAGCCCAAGTTAGCAACGACGTGGTGAACGGTATGTTCCAAATTAATAATCAATATGCTTCGATTCTTTTTGACACCGGTGCCGATAAAAGCTTTGTATCCTTAGACCTTGAGCCCTTACTTGCTAGTGCCCGAACCAAGCTAGACAACCCCTTTACGGTAGAGATAGCTGACGGAAAACCCATTACAATTAATTCTGTTATTCCCGACTGTACCTTGAATCTAAGCGAGCACGATTTCTCTATCAATCTTATACCCATGCAACTGGGTAGTTTCGATGTTATAGTAGGCATGGACTGGTTATCAAAGAATCATGCCGAAGTGATTTGTCACGAAAAGACCATTCGTATTCCTCTCCCGACCGGAAGCATACTACAAATCTACGGGAAAAACCTTACAAGGGGCTTAAACTCATGTCTTGTACCAAAGCTCAAAAGTACCTCCGCAAACATTACGTGGCTTTCTTAGCTCATATCGTGAAGGCAGATGAGAACCTAAGAAGATTGAAGACATTCCGGTTGTTCGAGAGTTTCCTGAAGTCTTTCCCGAAGATTTAACCGGTCTTCCTCCCACTCGTCAAGTTGAATTCCGAATCGACCTTGTACCTGGTGCAACTCCCGTGGCAAAATCTCCTTATCGACTTGCACCATCTGAGATGAAAGAACTTGCTAGCCAATTGCAAGAACTGTCAGACAAAGGATTCATTCGCCCGAGCTCGTCACCATGGGGAGCTCCAGTCTTATTCGTGAAGAAAAAGGATGGCTCATTCCGTATGTGCATTGACTATCGAGAACTCAACAAACTCACAATCAAGAACCGTTACCCATTACCCAGAATCGACGATCTGTTTGATCAGCTTCAAGGAGCCACTCATTTCTCAAAGATCGATCTTCGTTCTGGTTATCACCAACTCCGTGTGCACGATGATGACATCCCAAAACCGCTTTCCGAACGAGATATGGCCATTACGAGTTTACAGTGATGCCATTCGGGTTAACCAACGCACCGGCAGTATTCATGGATTTAATGAATCGCGTGTGTCGGCCATACCTAGACAAATTCGTGATCGTATTCATCGACGACATCTTGATATACTCCAAATCAAAATCCGATCACGAGAATCACCTTCGTCTAATACTCGAACTTCTGAAGAAAGAGAAACTCTACGCCAAATTCTCAAAATGTGAATTCTGGCTTAATGAGGTTCAATTTCTGGGTCACATAGTAAACACAAGGGAATTCACGTTGATCCTGCAAAGATCGAGGCAATAAAGAAATGGGGAGAACCTAAAACTCCTACAGAGGTTCGTTCATTCCTTGGTCTAGCCGGATATTATCGACGTTTTATTCCTAACTTCTCGAAGATTGCTGTGCCACTCACTGCTTTGACCCACAAGGATAAGCCTTTTTCTTGGGGGCCTGATCAAGAAAAAGCATTTTAAACCCTCAAACAAAAGTTGTGTGAGGCACCGATTCTAACACTTCCTGATGGAAACGACGACTTGTTGTCTATTATGACGCTTCAAAACAAGGTCTAGGTTGCGTACTCATGCAGCGAGGCAAAGTTATCGCTTATGCTTCAAGACAATTGAAGATTCATGAGAAAATTATACGACGCACGATCTTGAATTGGGTGCTGTCGTATTCGCACTCAAAATCTGGAGACACTATCTCTATGGCACTAAATGTGTTGTATTCACCGATCATAAGAGTCTCCAGTACATCTTCAATCAAAAGGAGCTTAACATGAGGCAACGACGATGGGTCGAACTACTCAATGACTACGACTGTGAGATTCGTTACCACCCTGGTAAAGCTAATGTCGTAGCCGATGCATTAAGTCGTAAGGGTCAAGTTATGCTTCAAAGTGTTACCATTCAAACGACCTTTGGACCGTATACTCGAAGCTCAACACGAATCAGTCACCGAGGGCAACATGTATGAGGAAATGTCATGCGGTGCTGAACTCCAATTGGAAATCAAGTCGGACGGACTACTATATTTTCTAAATCAAATTTGGATTCCGAATCGCGATAATCTTCGAAAAACTATCATGGATGAGGCTCATAAGGCTCGTTATTCTATTCATCGGGAGCAGATAAGATGTTCATGAATCTTCGGAACCAATATTGGTGGCCCGGCATGAAGAAGGATATAGCCTTGTATGTATCTAAATGCCTCACGTGCTCCAAAGTCAAAGCTGAGCATCAACATCCCTCTGGATTACTCGTACAACCCGAGGTTCCAATATGGAAATGGGAAAGCATATCCATGGATTTTATCACCAAGCTGCCTCGTACCGCTAGTGGTCACGATAGTATCTGGGTTATCATTGATCGATTGACTAAATCGGCTCATTTCATTCCAATTCGGGAAGATTATCGAGTCGAGAAATTGGCTCGTATTTACATTAATGAAATAGTCAGTCGACATGGTGTACCTTTAGATATTATCTCTGATTCGATGGTCGTTTCATCTCTCGTTTCTGGAAAAGTCTCCAATCAGCTCTCGGGACTCAACTAAATCTTAGCACAGCCTATCACCCGCAAACCGCGGTCAGACTGAAAGAACGATACAAACCCTCGAGGATATGCTCCGGGCTTGTGTCATTGATTTCAGTGGATCGTGGGATTCTCATCTTCCGTTGATCGAATTCTCTTACAATAACAGTTACCATACCAGCATTCAGATGGCACCATTTGAGGCCTTGTATGGTCGAAAGTGTCGATCTCCATCTGCTGGTCTGAAGTTGGTGAATCACAGATTACTGGTCCGGAATTGATACAAGAAACAACCGACAAAATTCATAAGATCCGTGATAACTTGGTCGCTGCTAGAAATCGTCAAAAGCATTATGCTGATAAAAGACGTAGCCATGGAATACAATGTCGGTGATCTCGTACTTCTTAAGGTGTCACCTGGAAGGGAGTGATTCGCTTTGGAAAGAAAGGGAAGCTAGCACCTCGTTACGTGGGTCCATTCAAAGTGCTCGAGCGAATTGGGAAAGTGGCCTACAAGCTTGAATTACCCCAGGAACTTAGCAATATACATCCGACGTTTCATGTGTCCAACCTCAAGAAATGTCTTGCCGATGAAAATCTCCACATTCCACTCGACGAAGTCCAGATTGATGAATCTATGCACTTTATTGAGAAACCTGTGGAAATTATGGATCGGGAAGTTAAACAACTCAAACGCAGTCGGATACCCATTGTCAAAGTTCGATGGGAGTCTAAACGTGGGCCAGAGTACACCTGGAACGTGAGGACCAAATGAAAACCAAGTACCCTCATCTTTTCGTTTCAGCCTCCTCATGAACAAATTTCGGGACGAAATTTCCTAAAGCAGGGGAGACTGTAACCACCTGTATTCTATATTCATATGTTAAACATTTGTAATAATACAATCACGGGTATTCCAATTAAAGCTTGCGATAAAAATAATAATAATAATAATAATAATAATAATAATAATATAATGATATAATAATAATAATAATAATAATAATAATAATAATAATTATAATAATATAATAATAATAATAAAAATATTAATAATGATAATAATAAAATAATGTCCAGGGGTTATTTCTGTAAATTTGAAACTTAATAAGAAGTTTCAAACATAAAATGTTAAACTTGAAACCGCAGGGACTGATTTGTAACATTTTAAACCCACGGTTCCCCCCCCCCCCGTTTCCGGCGAGGTCCGGCGAGACTCCGGCCGAACTCCGGCGAAGTCGAAAACGATGAAATTAACCATTTCAAGCCACAAAACCGGTCCCATGCATTCGTGGATGGGTTTCGAACCCAATGCAACCATAAACACGTTTAAACCCCGAGATATTCGAATCCAAAGCTACCACATCGAGAACACTAAATTCCGACAAGAAATCAATCAAATTATCAAATTGAACCCCACAATCACACCGAAAGTTTCTTGGATCCAATTCTAATGGATTCCGACAAAATACGTGTTGAATCGGTCAAACAAACGGTTATAATTGCACTTATTCTCGGATTCTAATCAAGCTAATAACCCACTAAAACACTTCAATATCAAATTGATATCATATAAAAACCATTTCTCAGTCCCGAACCTATCTACACTCTCAAATCCATCTGAAAATCACTGAAACCCTTCAATCGAACAACCTCCCAACCGCGACCTGCAATCAATTTGAACAACCTCCAGTCGATTTTAATCGAATTTTTTAAGGGCTTTTAATCTAGATCATCATTAGAAGCTTCCCTAAGTTAATTTGATTATAAACATCGTTTGGGCACTAAACAATCGAGAGCACAGTCGCGACGGTTCTCATCGGGAAAACCTCAATCAATCACCATATAGGTAATTGAACACACACATACATTCGGTTTCTCATGGGAACAAAATCCCCATGATTTCAGAAGCTATCAAGATCGATTTCGAGTTCAATTTGGTTCGAATTCAATCTTGGGCTCATATCGATGGGGGGAAGGTTTTGTTTGTATTTAAAAGTAAATGGAACCAACTTCTAACGCGGCTTAGGCCTTTGGTTCACTGGTTCCATGCTTCCCCCTCAAACAGAAGGTCCCGGGTTCGACCCCGGGCACCTACATTATTTTTTTAGGCCTTTTAAGCCTTTAAAAATCAGAAAAAAATTCTAAAAAATCATAAAAACATTTTACAAACATTAGAAATTTTTAAAACAATCTAATCATTTTCTGAAATTTATTTTATTCATTTATTTTATTTGTTTTAAATAAATAAAAACTAATTATTTTCTACCAATTTATAATTAGTGTATAATACATAATTATACAATAAATAAATTGAACCCAATATATATATAGTTATATATATCAATTACCGAAACAATGTTATTTGAATAAATTACATTTTACATAATCGTATACATTTATAACTCGAGTATATAATTAACATACAATATATAGTTATGTTCACTTATGTACAAATGTATATATACATATAATCATGTATATAATTATACATATAATTATATATAATTACTTGATTATATATAATTTGAATATAATTATACATATACACATTTATTAATAAATTGTATAAATGTATAACTTACACGTATAAATTTTTATTAAATTCTTGACATAATCACTTTCAATAAACTCGTTTATTTCAAGACATTCAAACAAATAAAATTAATCAATTTAAACTACCATTCAAGACCCAATGGAAATCTTAATACATTCCCAAATTCCCAAATCATTATTATTCTAACTCGAGACACCGTTCCTTAGGTTAATCATAAGGAAATCGGGGTGTCTAATCTATCACGTCCAATTCCAATCTCATCAATCAAGTGAGTATTCATATCCTCTTTTTATATCATTTCTTATTTGGGGGAATCATGTGATACAATATATTCAATCATGATATTCTATTGTTATTTCATTCTAAATTCAATTCAAGACAGGTTATGTTATTACTTGCAATTATGTGAACATACTGTGATAAACTGGACGACAGTAAAACCCTAATTCAATCAATCAATCAATCCTGGCAACAATGTAGATCTACTGGTTTGGATAACCCACCCACATGGCTTACGAGTGGTGATTGTGCCAGAGGCAATTAGCAATCTATGGTGTTTACGTGCAGTTTATTATATGCAAGTGTCAAGTCAAGGGGTTTATATTGTGTCGGTTTATCTATATGCTTCGCGGTTGCCATATAAGTCTTAATATTACCTTGTGATTGAATTATTATGATGGATCAATCAATCAATCTATATGTATAATCAAAACTGTGATTACTCACCAGCTAATTCGTTAGCTGACTTTATTTTCTCACATGATTTCAGGTTAAGCAAGATAGTGGACTTCTACGTGCTCATCTAAGACACGGACCTAGTAAAATAAAAGACAATTATATTTGTGGTTTCGATTGTTGTATTGTGTATGTTAAACTTATATTATCTTGTAATCTGATTTAAATATATTTCACTATTAGACAACCATGTGTTATGAACAATCCATCATTCCCTTGTCCGCTCCGATGATTCCGCCATCGGTCGGGGGTGACAATACAAACACAAATACCAACATATACACATAACATATACATCCATACATAATACACATATACATCCATACATAAAAATACATATATACATCCATACACAAATACACATATACATCCATACATAAATACACTATTACATCCATTTTAATAACAATTTAACATACATACACACATACATATACATCATACACACAAATTATATTTGTGTATGAATGTATATGGGTATTTATGTATGAATGTATATGTGTATATATTAGAATGTATGTAATGTGTGTATGGATGTATATATGTATTTATGTATGGATATATGTGTATGTGTGTGTATGTTAAATTGAGATTAAAATGGATGTTAAATTGTGATTAAAATGGATGTATATGTATGTGTATGGATGTATATGTGTATTTATGTATTTATGTATTGATGTATATGTATGTGTATATACACAAATACACATTTACATCCATACACATACATCCCACACAAGAATTTTTTTTAAAAAAAATAGTTATTACCTCTAAAATATGAGTGGACTAGCGATCCTGGTTACGACAGATGGCGGTGGTGGTGACGCGGCTGTGGAGCAGGTGGCGGTGGTGGTGACGGCGTGGTGGTGGTGACAGGGCGACAAAAAGCGCGCGTGGTGGTGACAGGGCGACAACAAGCGCGCGGTGGTGGTCCACACCCGGCAGACGGCGGTGGTGGTGACTGGAACTGCGGTGGCCGTTGGTGGCTGGAACTGCGGTGGCGGTGGCAGATGACGGTGGTGGTGGCGGTGGGAGAGCAGGGGCGGTGGTGGTGGCGGTGGGAGAGCAGGGGCGGTGGTGGTGGCGGATCTGTGTTTGGTGTTAATTTGGTGTGAAATTGGGGAACAGATCTGGAATCCCAGTTTTCATAAAGTGGAACACCTTTTTTGGGGCGATTTACTCTTTTTTGCGATGAAGTATCGCCGCAAAAAAACAAAAGGCAAAATAAATTAAAAAGGATTAAAAATTAAAAAAATAAAAACCTTTTTTGCGACGAAAATGTCGCCGCAAAAAAATAAGCGGGAAATTTTACCTTCTAAAAAAGAATTCAGTAAAAATAAAAAAAATGAATATATTATTTGCGGCGACAGTATCGTCGCAAAAAGTTAATTTGACTAGAAAAGTCAAAAAGTTGATTATTTTTGTCGTTTAGTGTGTTTTTTGCGACGAAATGTATATCGCCGTAAAAAACATGGACACGAAAAACCATTTTTCTTGTTGTGCTTGTGGTCATTTTATTTTCTTTGGTAGAAATCTTGTTTCCTGGAATGCTAAAAAGCAACCTCAGGTCTCTTACTTCCAGTTGCAAATTTTAATATCTAGTTATGGCTAATATCGTGGTGGAACTTATTTAGATTACTAATCTTCTACTAGACATAAATACCTCGCCTAGCTTTGACAATCCTATGCTATTATGTGATAACTTGAGTGCTATTTACCTGAGCCAAAATCCCGTAATTCATCACTTAACCAAACATAATGACATTGACTATCACTTTATTCACGAACTCGTATCATTTGGAAAACTACACACAAAGTTATTGTCAACCAAGCTTAGGCGGCTGACATATTCACCAAACCATTGCCAAGGCCCTTATTTGAGTCATTTCAAGATCTACTATATGTCTTTCCGCCATCCGTTTCGCTTAAGAGGGGAATGCATGTAAATCAATGCATTAATAGAGTATCTTAATCATTGGTCAAAGTTATTAGTTTGCATGTTTGCATGTACATCTCCTCTAATTTTGTACCTTCCTGCATTATCTTCGTATTATTTATGTTAATTTGTATTATTTATGTTAATACTAGGTTAGCCTCGGTGTCTACACGAATTAAATAAATAAAATATTAAATAATTAGTAATAAAAATTTATATATTATAAAATCATGTTTGAAGATAAAATATATTATAATTACGTATGAATAGCTAATTTAAGTAAATAAGCAATAATGTATTTTTCTTCAACTTTTATTTTATAAAAAATGTATTTTTGAATATTTTGTTTTAGGAAAAATATTTTTTTAGAAAGAATCATTTTATTATGTATTTAATAAAAATTTTGTTTTTAAAAAGTGCTTTTTAATAAAAAAATAGGTTTTAATTTATTAAATTATATATTTTTTAATTTGAAAATGGTATGAATAATATTATTAGTATTCAATATTATTATTAATAATATAAAGAAATGAGAAAGTAAGTATAATGAGGCTTATAATTGTTTCATAATTTTTTTAGTTTTTTTAATAGATAGATAGATAGGCTAAAAACCCATTAATTAAATGGATTATAGTTAGTATTAAACACGAGTAGTTATGGTATAATATTTTAATGTAAAATATAATCAAAGATATATATACATAATAGTTTAAAAAATAAAATAATTACACCATTTTTTAACTCTTTTATCTAAATAGTCTTATTTTAAACATTCGTCTTAATTTTTTTTTAATTTTTTATAAAAATCTTGTTTTTAGAAACTATGGTTTGTAATTATTCTGGTTGTTTTAATAAGACTAATTTTAAAGAATTTCACCTGCTTATAATTTTTTTATAATCAAAATGATTTAAAATATTCCATTAAAAAGGTTTAGTATTTTAGAAAAGTTTATATTATATAAGACTTTTAATTTTTTCTTATTTAGTTTAATTAAAAGATGTGATTTATAATTTTCTTAATAAAATCTATTTATAAAAATATAGTTTGATCTTAAAAATCTAGATAAGAGACACGTGGCAAAAAAATTGAGTCAAGAGAAGAATAAGTAACAAAAGAAACATTATTTTATTAGATATTATATATATAGATATTAACATAGATATAGATTATGTATGAGGAAATTGCATACACCTCCCTTTCTATATTTATAAAATTGCAAATTTTTAAATCGTGTTTAAAGAGCATTATACTTATGTATTGAAAATTTATATTTTGAGAAAATATGTAATTTTAGGGGTGGAGAAGGGATATATCTTAAAAGCTTATATATGTAATTATAGACAAGCAAATTACGAAACAACTATTTTATATAATAGAATGTCATTTGAGTTCTTAGTTTAATGATAAAAGTTATAAAAAACTTTCATGGTAAAGATGCATACTTCTATCTCATAGTAGCACCGACTAGCACGAACCCCATAAATATTATCTTACTACTCTAATCTTACTACTATAATAAAATGGTAATTATGAGGGTGTTGTAACACCATATTTATCCTTACCGAATTTCCCATTTCATTCTCGTATTAAATTATCACATTAATTACCAATAATATCATTTTATCTTTTTCTAAATTAGAAATATTTTTAATAAATTAAGAAAGAGATTTTTTATTAATATTATATTAAAGAAATAAATTTTGTTTTAAATAATTATTTTTTAAAACATCAAAATTTTTTAAAAATATGAAATATTTTTAAATTGATGTTTTTAAAAAGTAAATTTTTATAAGTAAAATATAATTAAAATTGAAAGTTATAAAAAAGACGTTTTTGAAAATGATATATTATCTTAGAATATCGTTTTGTAATTAATAAAAATTTATTATATTTAATATTTTATTTATTAAACTCATGTAATACATAAGTTACTAAGTTAGTATCCTGTGTATTACACAGATTGATTAAATAAAATATTAAATAGTTATTAATAAAAATTAATGAATCATAAATCGATCTTTTGATATAAGATATGATTGACATTGCGTACACGTGATAAAAGGACGATATTATTTTTTAAACTTTTGTTTAATTTTTTTTCTCTAAAAAAGTTGGGTTAAAAACAATCATTTCAAAACAAACCGTTTTTCAAAAAGTGTCATTTCTAAATTTCTTAATTATAACTTGAAATTAATTAATTTTGTTTCATGAGAATTTTATTTTATAAAAGCCACATGTTTTAAAATATATTATGTTGTTTAGAAGTTTGATATTTTTTAAAAAAATCATATTTTATAAAAATTTATTTCTCTACAATTGCATTTGTAGAAATATCTTTTTAATTTAATAAAATATTTTTAATATGAAAAGAACTAAATAATATCATTTGTAGTTAATGTAATATTTATTAAGAGAGAGAAGCGAGAAATAAAATTTAAGAGCTCTAAATTGTGACAAGTGCGCTACAAAAACTTTTTTTATTAGTATAGATAAATTTATATACAAAGATTTGTGTGTTAGACAACTATCTTTCTCTATATTGATACAATCTAAGCGAAGATGCCCTAGGTTGTCAAATACACAACAATGTAATTACCTTAGTATGCTGTGATGTCATTTGAATTATGAATTTGGTTACAAATATTGCACACACTTAAGAATACTTTTAACAATTGGTAAACTAATTTGGGACCTTGCTTATACTAACTATGGAAGTCAGATATTTTTACTCTATTTTGAAGAGGTAACATTTGGACTTGCTCACCTGACGATTATGTTCATAAAAAGTAGTAAATTCTAATTTCTTTGTTTAAAACATGTCATTGAAAAACACGTGAAGATGTAGGCCTTCCATCTTGCTGACTTAGTGACTTACTCTCATCAAACTCTCATTATTATTCAAAGACATATGCTTTTAAAATTACTCAAAACTATAAGTTTATGGAGTCTACCTTGGATATACTTGGGGTCGTGAGGGCTTAGAAGCCTATTGGATCAGCACTTATTAGGTGCAAAACATCGCCGCAAGCCTTTGGGTAGTTCCAATTAGGTTCAACTACAAGTACTTAAACCCAAGTGTGAAGCTACACATTCAGCCTAGTTTTTGATCATTCAACCCATTTTAGTAGTTTTGGGCAAAAAGAAGACTACGCTCTCCCTTTTGAGTATTTTTGAACAGTTTTAGATTTAATAAGATTACATGTTTTCATTGGTAGTTTTTTGGGTAGTTTTGGATGTTTAATAGAAACACCCTTCACATCCCTTATATCATTGGTGTGCAAACAAGTATATAAACAATAATACATGTTCTCTATTTCGCTCCAATTTGAAGTCACCCTGACATATTTGATACGATAATTAAGATCCTATATCGTAATTGAGGGTTATCTTAAGAATCAATACATACAAAAATAATCCCCAACTCTTTGGTTTAAATCACTCCTACATCTCAAATGATCACCACGACTCAACTTTATAATATCATCACCAAAACTCCAAAAGCAATAAAGAGCATTGTAACATAAATTATAATTCATAAATGTGTTTTAATAAATAACTAGTGACTCAATTCTCTTCCATCCATCGTATAACTTTGGCTTCTCAAGTACTAATGGAAGCCAGCCTATAGAAATAACAATAAATAATAATAATAATAATATAATCAAAATAATATGTCAACTATTCTGTGCAATGGCCCCTACCATCCCCAAATCCCAAAATAGAAAAATAATGTACACCGTATTTTGAACACAAAAGAAAAACAGGAATGATCTTTAATAAGGTCAAAGTGGATCCTATCGAGAAAAAATGAGTAGTGATGATACCAGATTTTAGTTAAATGTGTCTTCGTAAATGTTTCGGGTTTAGTTTCTGCTTGCCTTGAACCTCTTCAATGCTTGATCACTTTTCTCGTCCCATGTGCTCGCAAGTCTTGAACGCGCTAGCGTTGCATCAACTCCTGGAACTTCGTTTTTCTGTTTGCAAACACACAAAACGTCTGTCAGGCGAGTTGGGTAATGGGTTAAAGAGGGCAAGACTGGGTTGACCCGGAAGACTTTTTTTTCAATTTTTTAAATAATTAGTGTCATGTATGTTTACGAAATGTGTATTATTTCAATGATTATCTAGCTTTATGAACAAAGTTAACCAAGATATTTTGTTGGTCAAAAATAAAAATTGGGTCACTTTCAACTTGTTTTCCTTTTAAGCTATAATTCTTTCTAGTTTACCTATTATAAATAAAACATAACCCAGAACAACCCGTTTGCAAGTAAATAGGTTGAAACTGACACCTCTACACATCAAACAATGCACGTACCTTAAGAATGGTAGTTGATGCATCATGTGTAGTAGGGTGTGCTTTTTTTCCTAAGTCAATCTGTACCGATATGCTGGCTTGTGACAGGTCTACACCGGAGTTCTGTAGCGCTTGTGTTAGTGTACTCAATAACCTGTTTGAATACAAATACGCGGTCTACATGTTATTAGTCGCACAAATAAAAGTTACTGTAACACCCAAGCTCAAAGTAGCCGGGTAGCCCCATTAACCTATGAATCTTGATGGATTTATTAGTAGCCAGTAACTTAAGACTTGAGTTGTTTAAATAGTTTCTTACCCTTGAGAGTAGATGGTTGAGATGCTAATAGTGCCACTTTCAATTGTTAGGTCTTGATCTTTCAGCTTATCGTTAGCAGCTGTGGTGCAATCGGTTGTACATGATCTGCTCTGCCATAATGGGGATGCTGTGTTTGCTGTCTCGGACGCCAGTGTCAAAGGATGTGGAGCAGTGACACTGGTGCTTCCACAGCCAGGAGAATATACATTCGGCTGCATGGGTGAAGGGAAAGGAGATCCGTTATTGGTCAAACGAGAGTGTTGACCAATTTGTTGGTGGGAACTCAAGTCAGAATCTAATAGGGGTTGACCCTTTTTGGGAAGGTTTATGGCAACACTGCCCTTGTTGACCAATGCTGGTCCAGACAGGCCGTTTGGACCGGTTGTTGACCCGTGAAACCGTCAGTTAGTCTTTGATAATTGTTCTGTTGGAATGAAAGTAGATAGTAAAGTTAGAACCATTGTAAAATTTCATCCCAGTTGCATTTGTTTGTGACAATGAGTCGACGGAAACAATACTTGAAAGCTTGAGTTTATCATGTTAGACTTAATAGTTACTTTATCCTAAGTTATCATTATTATTAGTTAAGTAGAGACGGGTATGGTGGTTAAACACCAACCGACACCAAGGGGACACACCCTACGCTTGTATAAATTGGGATATAACCCTCATTTGTAATCTGATGATTTGTATGTAAAGCAAGTTTCTATAGAATTCTCAATCATCCTTCATACCATAGGTATTGTTGTCGGTGGTTCGTTATTCCATCCCCGGCATGAATCCTCAAACTTATGCAGCTTCTCTTGTAGAAACTGAATGTATTCAATAACCTAGAAAATTCATAACTCAAACATTAGACAATTATAAGTTTGGGTGAAGATAAAGAAATCAGAGATGTTTCTCGTTGTGTACCTCTAACAAAAATGATGCTTTATCTCTCTTTTGATCACCATGAGGAATGAGTTCTCTCAATGTCGAAAATCTGCCAGGTATTAAAAGATCATATATCAATCTTAGAGATGATCATAGTAGAAAATTTAACTATCATGCCCTTCTTGAGGGTCAAGTGGGTTGGGTTGAAACAATTTGGGTTGAACCACAAACATTTTTTTCTCCGCTTCTATAATTAGTTAATATTTTATGTTTTTTCAATAATAATATAGTTTATATACTTATATGATTTAGGAATGACTTTTAAACTGGAAACTTTGAAGACTGGAAACTTTTAAACTTAAAAGTTTGTTTGGAGTGACTTTCAACACATTTGACCTATTACACTACTCAGTCATCTTTTAGTTAATTGTTTTTATTAACCTGTTAGAGATGAACCATAAGCCAAATTGATCAATTCATAGGTAAATAAGCCAAAATTGCCAAATCTAGTGTAAACATACCTGTCATTGATTTTGCTTCTTCTACGCTGCTCGGTGGCAGAATGTTTAGAACGCGGAGTGTTGGGCTTTTGATCATGGTGTGTTGTGTCTACTTTAACAGACAAAACACCTATCAATTTACAGAAGAATTTGTACATTCTGAGAATATGATTACTAATTTGTGTGACAGAGAAGATACTAAGAATATAACATATACCTTTGTAGTGTGAGGATGGCTCTTTCTTGATAACAAACTCTTGTTCTTCATCATCCTCATCTTCTTGACCACTTTTTGCTGACTTTAACATATCAACAAAACTTGAATCTTCTGGACTGATGATGGACTGCAAAATTCACAAAAAGATATTACATAAGTGATACTGAATGTTTATTGATATATAAGATACAGAGTGTGAAAAAACCAACAGACCGAGAAGAAGACAGAGAACTGATGGTTGTGCTTGGATGGTTATGGGCGGATGAAGACTGTGATGGCCGCTCCACAGATGCCATCCATGGCACTCCTCCCATCTTCATGCCCCCTTCTGTTACCAACATTTGGAAAATATCATCATTAGTTTCAGAAATCTATAGAAAGCTAAGCGACGAATAATATACCTCTTATTACATGCCTGTTTCCAGCAATATTCTCCTTCCCTGTCTTTCCATTCTTTACAGCAGATTCTTCCCACAGTGAAAAACCACTCCCTGTGTAAGAACTGCAGTTTGAATTTTCATCGTTTTTGTCACTGCCACTAGATTGTGCAGCTGTGATCAGGACCCCTTCAGGCTTTGGCATCCTTTGGGCTTGATTTATACAAGAAATGTGACTGATACTGTATGTTCCAATCCCACCTGGAAGAATGTGTTCTACTGCAGTTGGGGCAGCTGGTGGGAGGGACCACGCGGTCGATGGTTCTACTTTATTTTCTTCTCCAGACACATTTTTCCCTACTCGTTCCAATGGTTGCAGAAAGTCATGTGTTTCAAGGTAGCAGCCACCTACTGCCAGTCATGTACATTAAATAGATGAAAATATACCAACTTCTTTTTATTGATTTAAATTCTTTTATAGCATAAACAAACAAATATATCTTTTTATTGATTTTGGAAAGATATATTTTGGCTGTAAGAGGGGCTAAGACCAGGCAGAGTTGGCAGGGACTTGGAGCCTTTGATTAGAACGCGTCCTAGAGTTTAAGATTTTATAGTTTAGGTACAAGATGAAAATACTAAGGGCCGTTTGTTTCGTAGAATGTTGTGCAAAGGAATTGGAATTGGAAATTGAATTCCAACGAATGTAGGAAAATTTTCCGATTTCAATTCCATCCGTTGACTAAACAAACATTATTTTGGATGAAAAATTTTTCAATTCTAAATATTTAAACTTTTGTGAATCAAACCGGGTCTAAATTATCTAAGAAAGGAGAGAGAACACATGCATTATTATACCAAACATTAAATTCTAAGACTTGAAATATATATCACTTGCTCATACTATAAAATCCTACACATTAATTTTGCACCAAACCCAACAAAGATATTTATACTATCTTTGTGTCGTCCTTTCACTTTTTATCTCTACTTCACCCTCTTTCTACAGTTAAGCTAATTGTGGTTGATTTTGACTTTCGGTGATTTTTTTTTACATCAGTGCCTAACATAGAGTCCAATTTACTCATCTGCAATACATCTCTAACTCAGCAATATTTTTAATTCAAAGTGGATAATTAGTGGATTATTTATAATGCTGAATTATATATTTAAAAATAAAAAGGTGGTAGTTTGTTTACCTGGAGGGTTAGGAGATGGGTCTTGCTGGGCAGGTGAATAAAGTGAAAGAAAGTCATGCGTTGGTTTCCTAACTGTAAATTCAATAAATCAACATCACACACACACACCATCATAATTCTCATAACTTAATAAAAAAACCGGATTATACAACCAAGGAATTAACCAATTAACTGGCCGAACCAGTTTAACCTGTATCAAGAACTAAATACCATCTTAAATAATACAACTATTAAAACTATTTATATGTATATATTTCATAATAAAATATGGAGATAATACATGTTTTAATGATAAATTTCAATTTTAATAGTATGTAAAGACTTATTTAGATATATAACCTAACTTGAATTTAATCAAAAAGTCATGACTTTAAAGTTAAAAAATAGAGTAAATTACAAATTTTGTCCTTTAAGAATGCTCAAAATTACGGAACTTGCCCTTAAACTTTAATAATTACACTAAGTATCCTTTATTTGAAAATTGTAAAGTTTTTCGTCTTTTTTACTAACAGCAGTAAACTTTTTCTGTTATATTTTTGTAAATGCCCATTTTACCATTGACTCTCAAAAGGACAAAATGTGTAATTTTTATGAATCTTTTATTTCCTTTTTTGTGTGCTTATTTTATTAATTTTACTTTTCATTATTTTTTTTTAATTTTAACGAATTTTTATTTTAAATACTGATCTTAAATATTATGAACAAATTATTTTAATCATCCAAATGTGAGTTATGATTAGTTTTATTATATTAAAATATATAATAAACTACTATTATATTTTAAAACATTTATCATTTGGTTAGTATTTATTTTATAATAAAATATATTTTTAAAAAATTCATTTTCAATAAGATTTATATAAAAATGTTTAGAAAAGATAAATTTTTCTATAAAAGAAGTAAACAGACCGGGAAAGAAATTCAAGCCTTAAGTATACTAATAAAAAATTAAAAAATATATTGTGAGGTGTTAAATTATTATTGGCTCAATAAATTTTAGAAAAATAGAAAATAGGGTGGCAACATGGATCAGTGGGTTGTTCTACACGTCGGGTCGTGGCTTCGGTTTGACTTTTAACATTTCTCTCGCTCTCTTTTATATAAAATAGTGACCAACCCATCTAAAAGTTCAACATATTGACAAATCCAAAAACTACTCTGAAGTTTTAGTTAAACAAAAACACGAATGTTATTTAATTAAACGTACTATTATTTTGAGTTTTTTAATAGTTACTAATGGGTTTTAATTATTATAAATCAAACATAAACCACTAAAAATTAAAACGGAAGCGAACTTTACAATAAGAAGAATTAAAGACTTTATATATTAAGCAAAGCCTAATCATATATAATACCTAACATACAATAATTAAAACTAAGTAAAATAAAAAGTCATCGCTCAATTTCATACGATATTCGATAGATTTCTAATATAATACGTAAAACAAACTGTTTGATATAGTTGAAATTTTATACCAAAAGGGTTAAAAAGTGACGGTGTAACTAACCGATTACTAGTTTAATTTTTATCTAATGTGAAATAACTAAAGTAAACAAATGAAAACATTAAATAATTTAATAATCTATAAATAAAATTTGAATTTAATAAAATATATAAATTAATTAATTAATAATATTTAAGATAAGTTTATAAAATAAAATGTTTATAAGAGAGAAAGAAAGAAAAGTTAAGTAAAAGGCTTGAATTTCTTTCCCGTTCTGTTTGCTTCTTTTATAGAAAATTTAATACATAATCTTTTTATTTTTTTAAACATTTTTATATAAATCTTATTGAAAATGGATTTTAAAAAAAATATGTTTTTATTGTAAAATAAATATTAGCCATATGATGAATTTTTAAAATAGAATAGTAATTTATTATATATTTCAATATAATAAAAACTAATCATAACTCATATTTTGATGATTAAAAATAACTAGTTAATAATATTTAAGATAAGAATTTAAAATAAAAAGTGGTTAAAAATAAAGAAATAATGAAAAGTAAAGTTAATAAATAAGCACACAAAGAAATAAAATAAAAGACTCATAAAAATTACACATTTTGTTTTTAAGGGGTCAGAGGTAAATTGGTCATTTACAAAAATATAACAGAAAAAATTAACTGCTGTTAGTAAAAAGGATCAAAAGTGTTACAAATTTTCAAATAAAGGATACTCAGTGTAATTATTAAAGTTTAAGGACAACATCCGTAATTTTGAGCATAATTAAAGGACAAATTTGTAATTTACTCTAAAAAATAAAAATAAATTAAATTAAAATAGAAAATTGAAATCCAGTATGATTTAAAGGAAAATGGTTAGTATAAGCATAGCTGGACCACTTTTATGATTGATCTCCTATGCAACTAGTGACGTCCCGTAATCACTGCTGATAACAATAACTCCCATTACGTTGTCTACACTACAGTGCACCCTCACCTCATCACCTCAAGTCTCTACCTATGCTAACGCGCACGTGTAAACAGAGATGTAAAATTGGTGGTACCTTGGGCTCCATAGGGACGTGGTTGAGGAAGCTCCATCACGATGCACAGATTCTGCTTCTCCTCGTGTCAATCGGATCCGATCAATTAGGGTAAAATTGAATCAATTTGGCTTTTGCAAAATCAACGAAGGTGAAACGTCAAGGATCCCCAGATCTAGCACCACCGCCCATGTGGATGACGTGAGTGCGATTGTGGTTGCGGTTGCGCCTCCTCTTCGTGAGCCTCGGAGGCGCATTCACCACGTAACTTCGATTACCTCAGATTAGATGGATTCCACCACCTTCACACATCAATAACTCGATAATAAGCACAATTGTTACAAATTGCTTGCAGATTGATTGAATTCATGTTCAGTTATTAATTCTCTTAACAAATTCTCGAAGAAAACACGTTGCGAACTTGACAGAATTGCCTAATTTTAACAATTCATGTTCATATGCGAACAATTTCAAATTTTCAACGTAATCATAAACAGCACACGAGGCTCTAAACAATCCTTCAAAATTCACCGATGCAAAACTCTAATAAACTAATCTAGCTTCCGCAGCATAATCACGACTCCAATACACGCACAGAGAGATCAAATTCAAAAGTAAAACAGAAACAACAACACACAGATGTCAGGATTCTCGATCGAAAAGCAAAAGGAAGTAAAAGCGAAACAATCACACATACCTTCAATCGATCAGAACTCAGATTCTCTGCGAAATTCAGCTAGTACAACACGTTTTAAAACAATTTCTGCAAACAATTCCGATTCCAACAGCCATCAATCGGAATGTTCACCGGAATTCATCAACAAATCTCCTTCTCCGGCGACTATATACCACAGCGAATTGAATTGAATCAAATACCTTCTTCTTATTGTTGTTGAAGGTGTTGTAGAGGTGAATTGTGTGTGTATCTATGATTATGATGAAGTTGAAGTGATGATGAAAGATAGGATTGTCAGACCAGTTCTCTCTTTCTCTGAAACAAAGGTTTTCAGAGAGAGTGTGTGTGTGTGTGATTTGATAAATGGTGTGGTTTTATATGGTCTCTGTTTGGTCGTTAATAGAATTGGATGAAAAGTTATAACGCCGTTGTGGTTAACGTCCGTTTGACTCTCTTCACGTTCATACTGGCATGACGAATGCGTTTCTTTTGTAATTTTTATATATATTTTTCATGTTATAAACTTTTTTTCTTGGTTATTTTTATTTTTTATTGATATGTAGATCTAAATAATAATAAACATAATAATATCAATAATATTAATATGGTACCGTCTGGTGACATGACTTGTAAGTTTCATACACAATTTTTGTTTGAGTTTAATAAAATTAGTATGTGTGTGAGTTTTATGTGCTATACTTACTGTAAAACAGTTTTAAAAATCTATTTATTGTTTACTTTGTGAGACTCGAACTTACTATTTGGTTCCGCAAACATCAAATTTTAGAGGGCCAAGAGGTGTGTACAAAAAGGTATTTTGGGTTCAAGTAAGTTTTTTTTAGTGAAATACCGTTTTCTTCCTTATTTGTGGTCACATTTGCTATTTTATTAAAAAGAAATTCTTCTTGCATCTAGCTCCCTAACCTTATAAGAAATTGTCATTTTTATTCAAAAAAATTAACTATATTAATTTAATATGTTAAACCATGTATTATTAGAAGGGGTAATTATTTAATTTTACAAATAAAGACAAAATCCTAATTTACATTAACGTATTGTTGTTAATAATATATTTATGTGTTATTGTTTCATTCACGAAACCTGCATTGGACATTTCATATTTTCATCTGTAAACTTTTTATCATAATTGAATCACGAGATTTTCGTTTTCATTGGTTGGAGAGTAGGTTGAACCTTGTTTTTTTGTGGCGGTCGGAAACCCATTGTGAAATGATTGTATTATAGAGACGATCCACTCTAGTTGTCATCTTTCTTATGTCTTAATTCAGTTCCATTCGATTACAACAATTCATTTGTTTTTATCTAAATAAATTATATAGATCAGATTAACCATTAAGTATTGTATCAAGTTTTGTAACGTTTTCAAGGTGAAATCTGTAACTGGTTTCTAAGAGTGTAAGTGATTTCAGTTGAGTTGAACACAATACCGTTTAAATTCGACCAATTTAAATTCGACCGGTTTAACATTTATTTGTTGTATTGCGTATATATTATTACCTTTCATAGTTATGGACTTTATTATATATAAGTATTTAGTTATTTAGTTATTACCACATATAACAATATTTATTGTGTATTCTTTTTTACACTCGGCTATTATAGATTTTTTTACATCAAAACAGAAGGCAAACAAAGAACAAACTACCCCGTTAACTCTTTTTGAATAGCAAAACCAAGTTTTTTAAAAACTACATTCATTAATCTTAGGTTTGTAACATTACTATGCATGACTCGTTGAACTCGACTAAGTAGCTCCACAACCTCAGGCGCAAAAAACCAATAGTATCAAATGCAAAGGGTATAAGCACGCGTTGGTTGTCAAGACACGTTTTCTCATGTTTGTGCACTTTGTATGACCCAGCTTTTAACGCATACTGACCCACCATGAAAGCACTAGTTTTCAGTCCCACAATATGATAATCTCCCGTCATAAATTATATATTATAATATAACATACTATATTTCATATACCATACTATATTTTATATTTACTGTGAATCAGATTACGACTCTAGTTTTGTTAGTAAACAATAAACTTAATTAAAACCGTCTTGTATATTTTTGAGCTTTACGAACCGATCTTAAACGTTACAAAAGAGTCGACTCACATGTCGTTTTCCCATCTTATTATTAAAGAATCACGTGAGATATGATGGTAAATAGCAAGTTGAGTTAATAAAAAAAATGCAATGGTGGTTAAGCCGTTAACTTTAAAATAAAAACAAATTAATGGACGATTAGAAAGCTCCTTACCCCACTTCCCATGTGATCCTCCACTCTAATCCACCCACCCCATCCCACTAATTAATTAATCAATTATTTAGTTTAATAATTACTATAATCCCTAACTCTAATCTATTTAAATATCAACTTATATCATTATCAATATTTACATCATCCCATAAATAAAAGTAATGATATCTTGCAAGAATAATGAAATTTTCACCTTCATATTTAAAACATCATTTTTAAAGGGTTAAATATTTTACAATAAAGAAAAAAACATAGTCAAGTTGGGTTATTTTTATCCGTGATATCTAATGTCTCGTGTCAACTTGAATACGCTTTATAAAATATAGAATCCACACGTTTTTTTATCAATTAATAGGACTTGATATATCAAGTTGATAGATGAAAAAGAAAATAAAACCTACATTGACATTTTATTACGGTTACAATTAATATTTGATTAAGAAGATAAGAAATGGGGGCCACAAAAGATTTGATTGTAAGAGAAGACAGTCAAATTAATAATTGTGTTTAATAATTAAATATAAAGTGTTTTTGTTAATTATTTAAATGTCCATAACTTGCAAGTTTGGAAAACAATGACTTAATCCGCCCTTATGTCAATATGATTTTTTTTTGGAAAGAAAACTTCATTATGTCAATATGATTATGGAATAGATTCTAAGATAAAAATATGAGGCCACCACATTTAGGTTCATGAACACACCTCCCCTTTTTCCCTTTTATTTTTAATAATGTTATTTGTTTACTTAAAATATTAAACACAATAATTATGTAACATGGGAACACTATATTGGATTAATTAATAATAAACCTAACACGAATACTAGAAAAAGTTGTGCATATCATCTTGCAATGATTATGGCACCCATTTTTTAAAATTCTTTTTAGTTGTTTTAATCAAACACACCGTCAATTTGGTGAAAAGACACACATATGTGTGCATTGAAGAAGAAAAAATCATAATTTCACCTAGTTATGAAGAAACTATATCTGTGTATTGAACAAATCATAAAACATTAGGTTGTTAATCATATAAAATAAATAATAAATGAAGCTTTATATATACATATAAATATAAAATAAATAATAATGAAACTTTATATATATACACACATATCAAGGGGAAAGTAAATACGATATTATTACATACCCAAGGTTAGATGTAAAACCACTCAAATTTACGTCGTTTTGTTTAATTTACGTCAAAACTATGTTGTTTTACTCTAACAGCACCCCAAGTTCAATATGTCATTCTTATATTTTCACATCATCACATATCTGGATATTTATTTCTATATCCAAATTAGCTTTTACAAGAATACACTTTTTTATATTTCGCATTAATTACAATAATATAATAAAAATATAATAATAAATAAAAACTAAAATTACATAAACTAAGAGTAAAATTACATAAATTACTAAAAGATAATTAATTAAAACATATACATAACTAATTAAACATTGAATCAAATGAGTAATTCGAATCCGCATTGTGCTCTATGGTAATGGTTCGACCGACGATTTAGTGTGTCATTAGCAAAGGCTTGATCAAGAGCCTGATTTCAATTAAAGTTGTCATCTTTAAAGGAGGTTTCGAACTTGATAAAAAGTTGTTTCGTCGATTTCCTATGAGTAAAAGTTGAATATGCAAGTTGAAAATTGCTGATGAAAATTGAGAATTGTAGTTTATACTTTATAGTCATTTTCAAAACTAGGCGTTACGAAATTTCGGATATCCGAAGTTCGGATATCCGAATTTTTGGATATCCGAAATTTCGGATATCCGAATTTCGGATTTTCGGATATCCGAATTTCGGATTTTCGGATATTTCGAATTCGGTTTCGGACTCGAATATTTTTAGACACCCCTAACTACAGGTTAAGTTATAAATGAATCAAAGTTTTATTAACACAGGGCCTAGCAAACGGCTTTGAACCCATCTGGAATTTCTGATTGGCTGAATGATGGATGGATGCTCCAATGGTGATGTCGTGTCTGACATCTCCTATTGGCGGTACTCTAAGTCACTATAGAATAATTGTATTAGTCCTTGTTGTAATTTATGGGTTTGATATTTCTTGAGGAAAAAAAGATCCAGAAAGGCGTTTGAGCTACGTGTAATCACAAATATCCGAGAAAAACACACGGATGAGTCCGTATAATCCAACGTTGGTGGTCCTGTCGTTTGTTTGCTGCAGCTTCCTCTTTTGCAAGGCTCGAAAAAACGTATGCTACGAGTACACTTATAAAAACACATCAAAATATATAATTACAATCCCATTGAACAATTTTAGATATTATACTAAAAATCTTGGGTGAAATTAATATTTACCTACTAAAGGTTGTTAATATTTAGCTAATAAACACGAAATAAAACAAAAGCTTGTCATGGGAAACAGCTC
Source organism: Flaveria linearis (assembly GCA_024085815.1). Taxonomy (NCBI): domain Eukaryota; kingdom Viridiplantae; phylum Streptophyta; class Magnoliopsida; order Asterales; family Asteraceae; genus Flaveria; species Flaveria linearis. The sequence goes on along the minus strand of CM044005.1, from coordinate 38,018,828 downwards.
TACTTAAAAAATAGCAATAATAAATTACATTATAATAATGAGATTAAAATAAGAAATAAAAAAGAAATAAAAAAGAAATAAAAAGGAAATGGGAAGGTTCTTTGTAGCATGGACATTCTAATTCTTACAGTATCCTCTTAGGGATCAGTTAACAAATAATTTCCAGTGTTTATGATCTGTAATTATTATTATTAATAGTTTAATAATATACTACTGCTAATAATAAAGTGGATAAATTAAATTAAGTTAAGCTTTAGCTTTTGAAGAATAATAATAAAGAATATGAAGTTGGGGACACGTGTCGGAGGGAGCTTAAATGGCGGGGAGAGTCACGTGAAGGTGAAAATGTATGCCTACCACTACCACTACGAATACGATGGAGAAACAGTTGCATAAATCACGTGGCCAACTCACGCCGCGATGTGCTTGTCTTTGTCCCTCGCCTCCTTATTATTATTATTTTCTTAATTGTTTAAATCATGCCATTACACTTTTTTTTAATGTTTCATTGTTATTTTTTGGAAATCATAAACAACACTATTTGTTAACAGAGGTAGATATTGAACAGTAGTTTTAGGATTTGAGCAATCCATATATTTACTTAAAGGAAATGTAAAAGTAAATAAAAAGTAGTGTAAATTTTGTCTTTTAAGTATTATTAAAATTATGAATATTTTTTCCAAACTTTGATAAGTACACAATGTGTCATTTATTTGTAAAATTTTGTTATGTTTTTTTGTTTTTTCACTAAGTGGAGTTAATTTTTTTTTCAGTTAGTTTTGTAGTAAATTACTCTTTTGCCATTACCTTATAAATTATTATTTTAATTTCACAACTCAACCGCCTATCTTTGACTTATCTCCCCCTCCGGTTACACACAACCATCACCTACTATAACCATCACAGTCTCTATCAATGACGTTCATCTGAAAACAATAACTTGTTGAAGCTGTAGAAGCCTCCGGCTTTCTTCGCCAGTCGACCCACCCCGCTCCCTTCCCGACCAATCTTATTATAGGATACCACATCACTTCATGTCTTACCACATCACTAGATAGAAGCAAATCCAAGTCAGATGAGCTGGGAGCATCTTTAAGTCATTCATTACCTTTTCGAACTCTAGATTCGCCACCACATCACTTCATGTCTTAACTCAACCCCCCCCCCCCCCCCCCCAAACCCACACACACAATTGCTTCTCGAACCCTTCAAATTTGAACCCCCTTTTTAGATATGCGACCACCAAAACGAAGAGCGAGGAAAGTGATGATTATGCTGCGTTGATAGCTGCTCAAAACCTATATCCAATATTCTTCCATCAACCACCACCAAAATCCTAACCCCCATTATAAAGGATTAACGGAAACTACAAATTTAGTCCTTAAGGGTTAAGGGTAAATATGTCATTTAGTTCAAAACTAACTAAAAAGTTAACTTCAGTAAGTATAAAGGACTGAAAGTGTGATATATTTTAAATAAAAGACATTTAGTGTACTTATTAAAGTTTAAGAGCAAGATCCATAATTTTAATCATGCATAAAGAACAATACTTAATTATATATTACTCATGTTAGCTATATAACAATTTACTGGTTGTGTCCTTTTGTTTCGCTATTTGTACTGAGTGTCATTTTCCAAAACTTTTGCATATCTTTAGTTCTTTTTATGATACCCACGGGTATGCACGTAAAGCTTATGCTAATGGGTCTTCCTGATACCCACGGGTTTGCCCAATACCCGATAGGTAATTACCCAACCAATACTCAACGGGTAATGAGTCAGGTACGAGACGAGTTTTGAAAACCGGGTATAAGCTTAGGATTACCAATACCTGACCTGAACTGGGCCCTTTTCCATCCCTAGAAATCAATCAAACAATCATTGCTATCCTCTAGTTTATGGTCTAAAACAAACAAACAAATAAAAAACGTACCTAGTATATTCCACGCAAGAGTAGGGTCTGGGATGGGTAGGTGGTGGCTAGTCTTTCCTCTATCTTGGGAGATAGAGAGACCGCTTCCGAAGAGACCTCCGACTCGATAACGAACAATGTTTTTAAAGCCGGACCGGACAGTGAACCGGACGCCTTACCGGTTCACTGGTCGGACCGGTTCAACCGGTCGGACCGTATATAAGAACCGGACCGTATTTATATAAAAATTACAAAAAAATAAATTTTTTATAAAAAAGCCGGTTCAACCGGTTCAACCACCGGTTCGACCGCCGGTTCGACCGGTTCAACCGGTCCGGTTACCGGTCCGACCGCCGGTTCGACCGGTTCAACCGGTCTGACCACCGGTTCACTGTTAAACCGGTTTTAAGCACCGAACCGGACCGGATTGGAGTCCGGTTCCCGGTCAAACCGGTCGGACCGGCCGGTCCGGTCCGGTTTTCAAAACATTGATAACGAAAGCCATAACAAATATCGATCACAATATAAAGCATGTCACACAAGGTAAAAATCACTTAAGGAATTAGAAAGGACGTACAAGAAATAAGCGGCAAGTAACACGTATAAGAGCAGAATGTGGAACATCTACAACTCAGTCGAGGGCACCCGCATCAAGTCTACGTCTACCCTTCCTACCCTCGGTCTCGCTAAAAGTCCTTAACTTTAATTCTACGCCTCCACTCACTCCTATCCTCGATCATGTGCTCAGAGAGGTGCAAGTCTACCAAATCACGCCTAATTTTCTCATCCCATGTCAACCTAGGTCTTCCTCTACTTTTCCTACCCTCTAAGTTGACATTGTCCACCACTCTAACAGGTGCTGCCATTGCCCTCCTTTCACGTGGCCAAACCATCTTAGTCTTCCCTCTCGTATTTTATCTGTGATACAAGCCACCTCTAGCCTCTTTCGAAACATGTCGTTTCTTATTCGGTCCAATCTTGTGTGTCCACACATCCACCTCAGCATTCGCATTTCCACAACCTCTATTTGTCTCTCGTGCGATTTCTTTATGACCCAACAGTCTGTTCCGTATAACATAGCTGGGCGTACGGCCACTCTGTATAGTTTTCCCTTTAATTTTGTTGGGAACCTCTTATCACACAGGATCCCTGATGCTGCTCTAGTTTATGGTCTAGTATTCTAAATTCTAAGTAAGATTACTATCTTGAATTCTATTATTACTAACTGCCACTCATTTCTTTTTGCTTAGAGAAGGAGAATTGTGGGGGGGGGGGGAGTTGAGAGAGTATGGATAGAGGCTTTGGTGTTTGGTTTGTTGTTCCAATTACTGCCACCTTGGTGTCCCTTTCTAAACACCATGCCACCCCTTTGTTCTACTTCTATTACCTTTATCCCCTCTAGACAAAGAGACTTATAGAGATAGTGTGGTTGGATATGTCTTTTCTAGCATGCCATGTTGATTTGTAACTCCATGTGTTCTTTGTTGGTGTGCTAGCTCACATGATCAACTCTTTATTTGGGGTTCTTTGACATGTTTTGGGTTTGTTTTGTCCGTATGTTCAATTGCTTATGGTGTTAAGCTTTGGTTCATAGAAATGCCCTTGAGTATGCAGACGTACGCTAGGTTTTCTTTTAGGGTTTTTTTAACCTTTTGTTGTTGGGTGTATGGTTTTTGGATAAGTACTAAAACATACATACACACATATAAATGTAGGATTATACTATAAAAAGTATTTAATTTAAAATATTAGAATGATTATGAGATTAACATATGTCTTTTCATTTGTTTTGAAGAGGAAGATAATTTGGTCATTGTGTGAGGTTATTTTATCAAAGTTTTTTTTATTACTTATTATAGTATTCATTATTATATTTTACATTTTACACCATTTCGTATTATTTTTGTCATTATTTAAATATATATAAACAATAAACTTTTAGTTTTTTATCATTGTATTTAAAATTATTTTATCAATATTAATTATTACGTTATCATTGTGTTTTAAATACTAAAAATATAAGTATGTGTAACTTTATCATTTGTATTTTTCAGAATTCATTTAGAAAACATAATGGTATCACTACAAGAAAATTGCTTTTTTGCGGCGATAAATATCGTCGCAAAAAGCTCTTTTGTCGTCGCAATATGTTATTTGCGACGAAACTTTGGTCGTAAAAAAGTCGCCATAAAAAGTGGTCGCAAAATGTTATTTGCGACGAAATTTGCGATGATTTATTTTGTGCGCTCCACTTAGTATAAAAAAAGTGAGATTCTGGAGAAAATATTTTGCGACGATAAAAAAAATGACATTTGCGACGATATTTTTCTTATTTGCGGCGATATATAGCCGCAAAGTTTTTGACCAAAACCTTTTTTGCGACGAAAACTTTCAATATGATGCAATGTTTTTTGCGACGAAAAATCGCCGCAAAAAAAACCTTTTTTTTAATAATTTTGCTGCATTTGCAACAATCCACCCAGATTTTTCTGGGTACCAAATCTGCTGTTCAAAATCACTAAACACTATCAAAACCATCAAACCATTCGCAAAACATAGCATATAAACAAAATATTGTCCAAATTTAATAAGTTAAAAGTCATACAAACAAATGTTTGAAAATATTCATAACAAACATCAAACTGAACATCCTATGACGACCCACCTTCATCATCTTCTTCATATTCATCATTTTGTTGAGAATAACCACTTCTCTTCAACGCGCTCTAGACTTGGCTTTGAATTTGACTTTGCATTTGTGCCATCATATTAGCCAGCATCTGTGACTGTCATTGTTCTTGCTCACTTGCCAGTCTCGCTGCTATCATCTCCTCAACCTCAGATTGTGAGAACATCTGCTGATCTGTTCTATGAGGTGGAGGTGGGGGTTGTGAAGGCACGCTCGGTATTGGACCGATGCCACGTTCCCACCCGGGCCGCTCCCCCAACACCTGGCGCATGATCTGTTTATCTGACATTTCTGGATGTTGTTGTTGAAGCGCGACCATTTGCTCCTTTATAGTTTACAAAAAAAATAAACAATGTTATATATATATGGTGATGTTATATATTACTTTATTTTTATAAAATTGTAAGACATGTACATTACTTACATAGTATGCAGCGGGTTCAGGTTGATAGAAATTACCGCTTGAATCGGTATAGAAGCGGCGATATGCTAATATGGCACTCCAAGATTCATCAGAACCTTCTTCCCGCTGTAAAACATTATATAGTTATATAATAATATAAAAGTAACTTGCAAACACATAAAACAAGTTATAAACACATTAGATTAAAACAACTTATAAACATATAACGACATTGGGCTAAAGATGTCTGGCCGCCATGTCCCTTGATCGTCTGCTTCCCTTTGTTGGACTTGTTGGTTGCAGACCGAGCCTTGACTTCAAGAGCAGTGTAGTAATCCACATAGCCTTTCCATTCAGATTCTTGCATATCAGGTGGCACAACATCAGAAATATCAACCCTGTCCTCCCCACCTATTTTGCTAAAATGCTTTTGCTTGAATGGGTATTTGTGATCTTTATACCAGTTTGCAACATATTTCTCAATGCCTGCTCTCAGGCCTTCGTAGGGAGTCATATCAAAATACATCTGCAAATTATGAAAACAAATAGCTTAGTGTATATATATTTAATCATTGAATTTAATTATCAAAAACTTAACCTGTAAGTCAGGCCAGATAGTCGCCTTCAACTCTGCAGGTATCTTTCTCCAGCTCTTGTAGTTTTGAGGAAATTTGTCAATGAGTGTGCCAACCAGTGAAGCAAAGGTTGCCTGATTGACATCCACAGGTTTGTAGGTGTCATGCGTACCTTGCTCAAGTTCAATTGTGAGCAAATTTCCTTGTGGATTTCTCTTTCGCATACCTTTAAGTGTGGTCTTTCCATGCTTGCCTTGTCCTGCAAATTGATAATAGTATAAAAATTCTATGTAAATTATATATTTTCATTTTAAAAGATAATAGTATAAAAAATTCGTCATACCTCGTCCGCTGCCGCTGCCGGAGTCATCACTGACATCGCACTGTCGTGGCAGCTGCCACGATCGATCATCATCGGGAGGATCACCACCAGGTGGACCACGGCCATAGGTATTCCCACCGTGACCTCGGGCCACGTCTGCCATCTGTAAAAAAAGATTATATAAGTATACAAATATACCGCAATTGAATCATTAGCTAAACACACAATTGAAAAAAACAATTCAATAAACATAATAGATCAAACATAATAAATGATTCGGTTAAAATTAAAAATTACAATCAATCGGATTCATCGGTGTGATAAGAATCATCTCCACAATCATTATTAAATTCGTCTAATTCATCATCTGAATTATCAGAAACGTCAACAACTTTGTCTGCATCGTCATTTTCACCCTCATCCGTATCTTCATATGTCTCGTCCTCTACATTGACTTGATCAAGGGAAACATCGACTTCTGTAGCTTCATCTCTACTCATACCATCATAAGTTAAATTATCTAAGTCAGCAGACAACAAAAGCTCAGATGAAGTGCTGCCATGAATTAAATCTGCTTCATTATTTTCCATTATAATATCTCGGTCCCAAATCTTCCGATGATTCACCTCTTGGACGACCTTCAAATGTCTGATTGATTGAACTCTTTTACTGGCTTTAGACGGTTCGTCAAGATAAAAAACTTGCTCTGCTTGTGTTGCAAGAATGTATTGGTCATTTGTAAACCATTCAGTTTGGGTAGAAATACTAGTTATGTTATTCTTAATGACACAAAGTTTGTTGTTATTAGTTTTAAACCATTTACATCAAAACAACACAACCTTACAACGGTCTAGATAGCCTAGCTCCATAATCTCTTCCAACAAACCGTAATACTTTGTTCCATCTTGACCAGTTGTTGAGATGCCGCTATGTTGAGTTGTACGGCGTACGTCTCGGCTATGAACTATAAATCTCACACGGTTAACTATACAAGCGGTATAAGAGTTTGCATGTCGTGGTCCATTTGCTAAAGCAAATAACTGAGGACTAACACTAGATTCATTTACTCGCCGACAGTTGATCATTTACTCGTCGTGGTCCATATGCTATAGGACGTACTCATGTTGCCAAATGGATTGAAGCCATCAGCAGCCAACCCTAATCTAACATTTCTAGGTTCTTTGGCAAAAGCAGGATACATTGAATCGAATTCTTTCCATGATGTACCATCCACCGGGTGACGTAACTTACCATCTTCCGTGCAACGTCCAGAAGCATGCCATGTCATATGTTTTGCAGTGTGTCTTGAGCTATAAATACTGTCACACCCTAACCTTGACGGCGGAAACGTCGAGGTGTGAGGGTTAAGATTGTTCACAGCCACATAACGCTATGTTAAAATGTAAAATGCTATTAATCAATTGTTTCAACACCACATACATCAAGTCTCATGAATAATAGAACAAACAAAATAGAAATCCAATTTTCTTCTTATTAAGTCTAGGTCCATGTCCTAGGTTTGAGCATTTCTTCAATCATCATTAAGCTTGCACATTACCTGAAACATGTTGAAAATAAAGTCAACTAACTAGTTGGTGAGTTCTCATAGTTTTATATATAATAAGTATACAAAAATGTGGCAATTCTAGTCAATGGTCACAAGATAGTAAGTATATAGAACATGCATAGTTACAATCAAACCTCGACTGAATAATATGAATAAGCATGATTAGCTAAGTGTATTTGGTTCCCTAGTGCACAAGCATACGGCTCCTAGGAGCCGGTAATTCCTCGGCTTTAGCACCAAATAGGCTTGTCAGGCCCAATGATCTAAGACTTCGCTAGGCTAGCAATAGTTAATGATTGCACAAGTATGTCACATCTCATATAATACTTAACATATTCAAATAACCACGACTATGTACGTGTGTAATAAGTATCAAAGCGTGTATTTGTAAGTTTGTATAAGCAACATGTTTCACCCCGAAAGTTATGAAATAATCGTAAAGCGGGGCATAAGAACTCACATGTTTGAATAATAGAAGATTCGTAGATGAAATAAGAGTAATCACGAATAAGATTTCCAACACACGTCACAAGGCACCTAAATGAAATAAAGTAGCGCGTTATAATTTATTTGATGATTTATTATGTTTTTAGGGTTGTAGGTCTAATAGGATTTAATAATTATTCGTATTTATTACATGTTAATATACGATCGAGTTAATGGAACAAATGGATTTTTATACTTTGAAATAATTAATTATTTGCGCGTGTGAGAAAGAATAAGTAAAACTTGATTTAATTGTACGTTTAATCGATTTATAATATTGTATATAATAATTATAATAAGTGATTTAGCTATTATAAAGAACTATACATAAATATATATATATAGGTATAAGTAACTAAACAATTACTTGTTTGAATATGTATATAAATATATATACTAAACAATTATAATATTGTATATAATAATCATAATAAGTGATTTAGCTATTAAAAGAATTATATATAAATATATATATATATATATAGGTATAAGTAACTAAACAATTTAATTGTTTGAATATATATATAAATATGTATACTAAACAATTATAATATTGTATATAATAATCATAATAAGTGATTTAGCTATTAAAAGAGCCATATATAAATATATATATATATAGGTATAAGTAACTAAACAATTTAATTATTTAAATATACATATACATATACAAGTATTATATTCGCACAATTCTTTTGTATTTTTTTAGAAATAAAATAACGTATTTATAAATACAAAAATATTTTATAAAAATTAATTTAGTCACAAATTAATTAAACAAAAGTAAAATAATTAATCTACATTTTATAAAGAAATTTTCAGAATTTAAAAAGGTTAAATAAATAAAAAGAAATGGAGAAAAGAAAAGAAAAAAAAATCAGAAAAGAAAAGGGGAGGGGGCTGCCCGGGGTCGAACCCGGGACCTCCCATTATACATGGGACGCTGGAACCAGTGAACCAGGGCCGTGGCCTTGGTTCACTTCGGTTTGTTTGGAACTTAAACCAAATCGCCCCTGTTTCCCTCAATTTAAGATGAACCCTAGTTTCGTTAGAATCAAAATCGACCCTCGATTCAGTGTTAATCACCTAAATCATCATAGGGCTTTTGATCCTCGCACGAAAACGAGTAGAAATCAGGTCTTAATTACCTGATTGATGAGGTATTGAAAGGGTTTCGGGTTCGATTAGGTTCGGGTATTGTTGAATTTGGGGCTTTTTGATCGAGAGGATTTCTGGTGAAATTAAGGGTTCAGTGAGTTCAGGAACTTCACAATGAACCGAAAGACCACAATTTATAAGCTTGATTTCATGGTTTCGAGCATAACCCGTTTGAATTTTGAAACCGCGTTTATGTTTACCATATTTGAAAGATTCTAGTTGTTATGATGCGTAATTGATGGATTGATTAATTTGTTAAACCGCGTATTAACTTTGGAATGATTGATTTGATTCAATTTGTGAATTTGGGCAACGTTTGATTCGGATTTTTGTTAAGGTTAGTCACGGTTTTGATTTGGAAAGATGAACGAGCGGGAAGTTCAAATTGGATTGAGGCTCGAGTTCGAAACATGGGGCCGAGAGTGTTGGGCGGTTTAATTGGGTCAAATCGCTTTTAAAATGGGGGTTTGAAGCTCGCCGGAGCTCGGCCGGAGCTCCGGCCGAAGCCACCGGAAAAACAGGGTAAAGGTGGGTGGGTTTGGGCAATTTACACAAATGGTCCCTGTTCTTTCAAGTTATATTATTTTATGTAATAAACTTTTATTTAAAGTTTTTAAAATGACAAAACAACCCCTGCACTTTAATTATAGGTTATTATTATTATTATTATTATTATTAATATTAATATATTATTATTACCATTAACATTATGGTTATTATTTTTATAATTAAATTATTATTATTATTATTATTATTATTATTATTATTATTATTATGGTTATTATTATTATTATTATTATTATTATTATTATTATTATTTTTATTTTTATTATTATTATTATTATTATATTATTATTATTGTGGTTATTATTATTATTATTATATTATTATTATTATTATTATTATTATTATTATTATTATTATTATTACTATTATTATCATTATGACTATTAATCCTTAAAGAATTAAAATTTTACGAATGAGTCCACACACTTAAATGACAAATATGATCACAAGGTATTATACAAAAATACAGGATGTTACAGTCTCCCCAACTTAAAAGAATTTCGTCCCGAAATTAAGAATCAAAAAGGGGTTACAAGAATAAGGAAGGGTACGTCTTCTTCATATGTTCTTCACGCTCCCAAGTGAATTCCGCTCCTCGTTTGTTCTCCCATCGAACCTTTACAATTGGGGTAGAGGTCCTAGTCTTCTTCATAATGTGATCCATGATTTCGACGGGTTTCTCAACGAAGTGTAATGACTCGTCGATCTAAATGTCTTCCAATGGTACATGCAAGTTATCATCGGCCAGACACTTCCTCAGATTCGAGACATGGAAGACCGGGTGAATTCCACTAAGGTCGGAGGGTAGTTCTAGTTTGTAGGCCACTTTCCCGATTCTTTTCAGAACCTTGAAAGGCCCTACAAACCTCGGAGCTAACTTGCCTTTCCTTCCAAAGCGAACCACACCCTTCCACGGTGAGACCTTGAGGAGGACCATCTCCCCAACTTGGAACTCTAGTGGCTTGCGACGTTTATCAGCGTAGTTTTTCTGTCGGCTCCTTACCACTTCCAGGTTCTTGCGGATGATAGCGACTTTGTTGGTCGTCTCTTGTATGAGCTCGGGACCGGTAATAAGATTCTCGCCAATGTCGGTCCAGCAGATTGGTGAACGACACTTACGACCGTAAAGTGCTTCAAACGGTGCCATTTGGATGCTTGAGTGGTAACTGTTGTTGTAGGAGAATTCTGCGAGCGGCAGGTGTGTATCCCAGTCGCCCCCAAAATCAGGACACAGAGACGTAACAGGTCTTCCAGGGTTTGGATCGTCCGCTCAGTTTGGCCATCGGTTTGGGGATGGTAAGCCGTGCTTAAATCCAATTGCGTACCCAGAAGTTGTTGCATAGTAGACCAGAAGTGAGAAGTGAATCGAGCGTCTCGGTCGGATATAATGTGAAGAGGCACACCATGACGGCTTACGATCTCGTCGATGTAAATCCGGGCTAACCTTGATGTCTTATATGTGTTGCGTATGGGTATAAAATGTGCCGATTTGGTCAATCGGTCGACGATTACCCATATGCTATCGTGCCCGCATGATGTCCGAGGTAATTTGGTTATGAAGTCCATGGATATATGTTCCCATTTCCACATGGGAATTTCGGGTTGCTCGAGTAAACCACTTGGACGTTGGTGTTCCGCTTTAACCTTCGTGCATGTAAGGCATTTAGCAACGTAGGTTGCTATGTCTCGTTTTATTCCGGGCCACCAATATTGACTCCGTAAGTCCATGTACATCTTATCGGAGCCCGGGTGGATAGAATAACGAGTCTGGTGCGCTTCATTCATAATAAAAGCCCGAAGGTTATTGCGTTTGGGGATCCAGATTCGGTTTGTGAAATATATTAACCCATGGCTCTTGCTTCCAATTGGGCTAGGAGATTTGACTCGAGTTCCTCCTTCATACTCCCTTCAGTTTGCACCGCTTGCTGAGCTTCTCGAATACTTGCCTCGATGTCACAATCGATCTTTAAGTTCTGTAATAACACCGTAGCATTGTTGATATCGAGTCGGACTTCAGTGTTAAACTCTCCCAATGTATCGAACCATTGACGTCGGTCGCGAGTCTCTTGAACGGAGACCATCTTTTGATGCGTATTTCGACTCAATGCATCGGCTACGACATTTGCCTTGCCGGGATGGTATCGGATATCATAATCGTAATCGCTAATTAGTTCCACCCAACGACGTTGCCTCATATTGAGGTTCTTCTGATTGAAAACGTGTTGGAGGCTCTTGTGGTCCGTGTAGACTATACATTGCGTGCCGTATAGATAGTGTCTCTAGATTTTCAAAGCAAAGACCACCGCTCCGAGCTCTAGATCGTGCGTCGTGTAATTCACCTCGTGAACCTTTAATTGTCTCGAGGCATATGCTATGACCTTTCCCCGTTGCATGAGAACATAACCAAGGCCTTGTTTCGACGCGTCGCAGTATACCGTGAAGTCATCATTCCCATCCGGTAGCGTCAGAATAGGAGCATTGCACAACTTGTGCTTCAATGTCTCAAACGCCTCTTCTTGCTCGGCTTTCCACTCGAAAGGCTTGTTCTTCTGAGTCAAGGACGTGAGTGGCTTTGCGATTTTCGAGAAGTTGGCAATAAATCACCGGTAATACCCGGCTAGACCAAGAAATGATCGAACTTCCGTCGGAGTTGTGGGAGCACTCCAATTCTTTACGGCTTCAACCTTCGCAGGGTCGACGTGAATTCCTTGACTATTCACAACGTGCCCTAAGAATTGTACTTCTTCAAGCCAAAACTCACATTTCGAGAACTTCGCGTATAGTTGTTCCTTCTTCAACAGATCGAGGATTTGACGGAGATGAAGTTCATGATCAGAGCGAGACTTGGAGTAAATAAGAATGTCGTCAATGAAAACGATGACAAACTTGTCTAGGTACGGCTGCACACCCGATTCATAAGATCCATGAAGACCGCAGGAGCATTGGTTAAGCCGAAAGGCATAACCATGAACTCGTAATGCCCATACCGGGTGCGGAATGCAGTCTTTGGGATATCATCATCGTGGACTCGCAGTTGGTGATAACCTGAACGCAAGTCGATTTTTGAAAAGATTGCAACTCCTTGAAGTTGATCGAAGAGGTCGTCGATACGAGGAAGAAGATACCGGTTCTTGATGGTCAACTTGTTGAGCTCCCGGTAATCGATACACATGCGGAATGACCCATCTTTCTTCCTCACAAATAAGACAGGTGCACCCCAAGGAGAAGAACTAGGGCGGATAAACCCCTTCTCGGATAATTCCTGGAGTTGGCTGGAGAGTTCTTGCATTTCAGATGGTGCGAGTCGGTAAGGTGATTTAGCCGCGGGGCCTGCTCCCGGAATCAAGTCGATTTTGAATTCAACTTCATGTACAGGAGGCAACCCGCTAAGATCATCGGGAAAGACTTCAGGGAATTCTCGTACAATTGGAACATCCTTGAGTTCCTTCCCTTTGACTTTGGTGTTGACTACGTAAGCCAAGAACGCCGGATAACTCTTACTTAAGCATTTCCGTGCTTGAGTGCATGACATAAGCTTGAGTCCTTTGGAAGACCGTTCACTGAATACCTTCAACCTGTCCCCGGACGGTAAGGGCATGCGAATGCACTTCTCGAAGCAAATGATCTTGGCATGGTTCTTAGATAACCAATCCATGCCAATAATGACGTCGAAACTCCCGAGCTTCATAGGAATGAGGTCGATAAGGAATTTATGGTCGTCAAGACACAATAGACAATTACGGATGACCACGTTGACGGTGATCGGTTCCCCATCGGCCACTTCAACGGTGAGGGACCTTTCCAGATTCGTGCGAGATTTAGCAAGTGTCGGTTCGAATTCTAAGGAAACGAAACTTCTATCGGCACCCGAGTCGAATAATACGTAAGCATAGGTGTCATTAATAAGAAACATACCTGTGCAAATTTATAGGCACTTAATGGCATAAGCAACAAATCTAAGGGGAAATTCTAAGGAGATAGGGTTGAAATTTACGTACCGTCACCACATCGTTGTTCGCCTGGGCTTGGTTCGTGTTGATGTTGAAGGCACGTCCACGAGCTTGTGGAACATTGCCCACAAGACGAGGGCATTGGGGGCGGTAGTGACCTAGTTCTCCACAATTGTAGCAGACCCGATTTTGTTCCGTCACTGCGTTTCCCATTGCTCGGTGGCAAGTTGCCACGAGGTGCCCGTACTTGCCACATAGCGTGCAGATGTGACACGGAAGATTTCCCAGATGATGGTACGTACACGTGTTGCACATAGGTAGAGGGCCTGCATAAGCCCTTGCCACAGGCACTTGTGCTGCCGGCGCAGTCCCAGGAACACACTGTCTTTGGGGCGGCTTAGGAGCAGCCACGGCGTAGTTCCGTGCCGGTACAAACTTTCGTTTCTTGTTATCAGACTTGACCTCCTTGACCTCCTCGGGGGTCGTCTTCTCAGTCTTCTTGGCACCCTTTGCAGACATAGTGCCCGCTCGGATGTGGTTCTCCGTCAATTGGGCAGTGATGGTGATGGCTTCTTCCAAAGTTACGGGTCGACTACCCACAACGGCATCCTGAATCTGAGGCGGAACACCCTTTATGAATTTCTCTACATTACGTGGAACCGTATCCACCATGTGTGGCAGCAGTATACTCAACTCGTGATTGCGGGTAGAATACGCCAGATGGTTCCCGCCATCCTGTTTCAGGTTCCAGAATTCCTCCTCTAGTTTCTGGATTTCGCTTCTCGGACAAAACTTGGCGATGGCTATGTTTTTGAATTCCTCCCAAGTTATGGCCAAGATCGCGTCGGGGCCTCGGTTTCTCTTTTCACTGTTCCACCATGTTAAGGCCCTTTGCTGCAGCATACTGGTGGCATACCTCACCTTGAGTGCTTCGGGGCACTCACAGTTGACGAAAGTGTTCTCCATCCCTTCAAACCATTCTAAGAGACCGGTAGCACCTTCCTTGCCACTATAACTGGGAGGCTTGCATGAACTAAAGTGCTTGAAGGTGCAAGACTGGTTGTTACGCCGTTGGTTTGCACTATTTTCCCCTTGGCCATTGCTATTGTTCGTGACGTTTGCGATCATAGTGCTGCTGAGTTCAGCCACCATGGTCGGGATGACCGCAGCCATTTGCCGGGCAATCATGGCGGCAAGCTTGCGGCCGGATCTTCCTCGGTTTCCGTGGTAACGAGACATGCTGGAAAATACAAATTGGGTTAGGATCTGTTAAAAGGATAATAAGGATGGGCAGTTAAGGTAAGAATCATGAATTATACAGAATGATTCCATTTGGTGACGCATTACCATTTAAAAACGTTGACACGTCAAGATGAATTGACCCATTCGCCTCAGAAACTTGTGTATGTTGGTCATAGTTTATCACTCATCCCGGAAATCCCCAGGTAAGCATAACTGGTCCCGTAGGATTTATGCGAAATGCTTACCTTAGCCCGAGGGCCTTTTGCTAGGAAATCCAGAATACAGGTGTCTATGTACCACACTAGTTCTTTGGTTCATGAAATCAAAAATCTTGATGGGATAATTTCAAGATTAGACATAAAGTCCAAGGAAATTTCTACCAATATGTTCTACTCAGTGACGAGGATGGATTTAAGAAGTAGCAATTTTCGGGGAGAATTAATGTTTAAGATAAGTCTAGGGGAGACGGGTAACAATATGTAATCATGCAGAAAGGCACCTATGCTAAGGCATCACATTGCACATAATAAGGCATAGCGTTAGGCAGCATGCAAACAATAAGTATGTATTCATAAGAATACTATTCTATAAGGATCATGCATAAACTATAGTCTAGGTCACCATTTCTAATAACCTAAATCCCTATAGTTATGGGCTCTGATACCAATCTGTCACACCCCAACCTTGACGGCGGAAACGTCGAGGTGTGAGGGTTAAGATTGTTCACAGCCACATAACGCTATGTTAAAATGTAAAATGCTATTAATCAATTGTTTTAAACACCACATACATCAAGTCTCATGAATAATAGAACAAACAAAATAGAAATCCAATTTTCTTCTTATTGAGTCTAGGTCCATGTCCTAGGTTTGAGCATTTCTTCAATCATCATTAAGCTTGCACATTACCTGAAACATGTTGAAAATAAAGTCAACTAACTAGTTGGTGAGTTCTCATGGTTTTATATATAATAAGTATACAAAAATGTGGCAATTCTAGTCAATGGTCACAAGATAGTAAATATATATAGAACATGCATAGTTACAATCAAACCTCGACTGAAAATATGAATAATCATGATTAGCTAAGTGTATTTGGTTCCCTAGTGCACAAGCATACGGCTCCTAGGAGCCGGCAATTCCTCGGCTTTAGCACCAAATAGGCTTGTCAGGCCCAAAGATCTAAGACTTCGCTAGGCTAGCAATAGTTAATGATTGCACACGTATGTCACATCTCATATAATACTTAACATATTCAAACAACCACGACTATGTACGTGTGTAATAAGTATCAAAGCGTGTATTTGTAAGTTTGTATAAGCAACATGTTTCACCCCGAAAGGTATGAAATAATCGTAAAGCGGGGCATAAGAACTCACATGCTTGAATAATAGAAGATTCGTAGATGAAATAAGAGTAATCACGAATAAGATTTCCAACACACGTCACAAGGCACCTAAATGAAATAAAGTAGCACGTTAATTTATTTGATGATTTATTATGTTTTTAGGGTTGTAGGTCTAATAGGATTTAATTATTATTCGTATTTATTACATGTTAATAATACGATCGAGTTAATAGAACGAATGGATTTTTATACTTTGAAATAATTAATTATTTGCGCATGTGAGAAAGAATAAGTAAAACTTGATTTAATTGTACGTTTAATCGATTTATAATATTGTATGTAATAATTATAATAAGTGATTTAGCTATTATAAAGAACTATATATAAATATATATAAATAGGTATAAGTAACTAAACAATTTAATGTTTGAATATGATATAAATATATATACTAAACAATTATAATATTGTATATAATAATCATAATAAGTGATTTAGCTATTAAAAGAATTATATATAAATATATAGATATATAGGTATAAGTAACTAAACAATTTAATTGTTTGAATATATATATAAATACGTATACTAAACAATTATAATATTGTATATAATAATCATAATAAGTGATTTAGCTATTAAAAGAGCCATATATAAATATATATATATATATATATAGGTATAAGTAACTAAACAATTTAATTATTTAAATATATATACATATACAAGTATTATTCGCACATTTCTTTTGTATTTTTTAGAAATAAAATAACGTATTTATAAATACAAAAGTATTTTATAAAAATTAATTTAGTCACAAATTAATTAAACAAAAGTAAAATAATTAATCTACATTTTATAAAATTAATTTTAGAAATTTTCAGAATTTAAAAAAGGTTAAATAAATAAAAAGAAATGGAGAAAAGAAAAGAAAAGAAAAAAAAAAAATCAGAAAAGAAAAGGGGAGGGGGCTGCCCGGGGTCGAACCCGGGACCTCCCATTATACATGGGACGCTGGAACCAGTGAACCAAGGCCGTGGCCTTGGTTCACTTCGGTTGTTTGGAACTTAAACCAAATCGCCCCTGTTTCCCTCAATTTAAGATGAACCCTAGTTTCGTTTGAATCAAAATCGACCCTCGATTCAGTGTTAATCACCTAAATCATCATAGGGATTTTGATCCTCGCACGAAAACGAGTAGAAATCAGGTCTTAATTACCTGATTGATGAGGTATTGAAAGGGTTTCGGGTTCGATTAGGTTCGGGTGTTGTTGAATTTGGGGCTTTTTGATCGAGAGGATTTATGGTGAAATTAAGGGTTCAGTGAGTTCAGGAACTTCACAATGAACCGAAAGACCACAATTTATAAGCTTGATTTCATGGTTTCGAGCATAACCCGTTTGAATTTTGAAACCGCGTTTATGTTTACCATATTTGAAAGATTCTAGTTGTTATGATCGTAATTGATGGATTGATTAATTTGTTAAACCACGTATTAACTTGGGAATGATTGATTTGATTCAATTTGTGAATTTGGGCAATGTTTGATTCGGATTTTTGTTAAGGTTAGTCACGGTTTTGATTTGGAAAGATGAACGAGCGGGAAGTTCAAATTGGATTGAGGCTCGAGTTCGAAACATGGGGCCAAGAGTGTTGGGCGGTTTAATTGGGTCAAATCGCTTTTAAAATGGGGGTTTGAAGCTCGCTAGAGCTCGGCCGGAGCTCCGGCGAAGCCACCGGAAAAACGGGGTAAAAGGGTGTGGGTTTGGGCAATTTACACAAATGGTCCCTGTTCTTTCAAGTTATATTATTTTATGTAATAAACTTTTATTTAAAGTTTTTAAAATGACAAAACAACCCCTGCACTTTAATTCTAGGTTATTATTATTATTATTATTATTAATATTAATATATTATTATTACCATTAACATTATGGTTATTATTTTTATAATTAAATTATTATTATTATTATTATTATTATTATGGTTATTATTATTATTATTATTATTATTATTATTATTATTATGGTTGTTATTATTGTTATTATTATCATTATTATTATTATTATTATTATTATTATTATTACTATTATTATCATTATGACTATTAATCCTTAAAGAATTAAAATTTTACGAATGAGTCCACACACTTAAATGACAAATATGATCACAAGGTAAAGGGCGTACCTGGTGCTGCAAAGAGCTCCCGCATTTTCGCAGGGTCCAGGGAGGGTCCGTCCCGTTTAAGGGAAGATGTACAAATATGATCACAAGGTATTATACAAAAATACAGGATGTTACAAATACGCTTTAATCTAGGAATTAATGGAAAGTAACGCATAACCTTGTTGGTAACTTTCTTTCCCTTAGTGTTTGCGTCCTTCCATCTACTTTCATAATATATTGGAAATTTTTGCAAATCTTGTTATCCTTCACCCAAAATAAACAACAGTCGTTCTTACAAACGTGGATCGATTCATATCCTAACCCAACTTTCTTCATTATCTTTTGGCTTCATAGTTTAACGGTGGGATTTTAGCAAGCGGAAATGCAGTTTTCAGAAATTCTAACAATTGGTCAAACGATGTATCGGTCCATTTATTGATGGCCTTCATGTGACTCAGTTTTGCCAAGAAATCCAATAAAGACATCCCGTCACAACCAGGGTATAGTTCAGTGTCGGCAAGTTTCAGTAATTCAGCAAGTTCATCATTTGTATCACTCGGTGTATCTGTTGTGTTCATTGGCTCGTCGTCGTCGTATGTGTAGTCCTCTTGTGGGACATTCTCTGACGAACATCGTTAATAAAATCATGTATTGGGTCTGTCGTTTGAGGTATGACTGGAACTACCGGTGACGGAATATGTGATTCACCATGATGCGTCCACGTTTTGTAAAATCGGCAAAAACCATTATTATGTATATGGCGCTCTATTGTTGGAAGAGGAAACCAATAACTGTTATTGCAATTATTACACGGACACCGAGCTTTATTTTTGCTATTCGTATAATTCTTACACCTTTCCATGAATGCTTTAAGACCAATCAGATATTCTTTAGAAAATTTATTTTCTAAAGTAGTCCAAGTCTTATCAATCGTCATAACTGTGTCTACAAATAAATATTTATTTTTTAACACATTTAAAACTAGGGAAATACAAAAACAAATATACATATACATCCATACACATATACATCCATTTTAATCACAATTTAACATTCATTTTAATCTTAATTTAACATACATACACACATACACATATATGGATATCCATACATAAATACATCTATTCTAATATTAATTATCTTAACATATTTAAAACTAGGGAAATACAAACACAAATACCACATATACACATACACATATACATCCATACACAAATACACATATACATCCATACACAAATACACATATACATCCATACACAAATACACATATACATCCATACACATACACATATACATCCATTTTAATCACAATTTAACATCCATTTTAATCTCAATTTAACATACATACACACATACACATATATATCCATACACAAATACATATATACATCCATACACATATACATCCATTCTAATACACATACGTCCATACACATATACATCCATTCTAATCTCAATTTAACATACATACACACATACACATATACATCCATACACAAATACACATATACATCCATACATATACACATATACATCCATTTTAATCTCAATTTTACATACATACACACATACACATATATATCCATACACAAATACACATATATATATCCATACACAAATACCCATATATATTCATACACAAATACCCATATACATTCATACACAAATACACATATACATCCATTTTAATCTCAATTTAACATACATACACATATACATCCATACATAAATACACATATACATCCATACACACATACAGATATACATCCATACACAAATACACATATACATCCATACACATACACATATATATCTAACCCTAACTATAATTTCAGATCATAACCATTTTTAACACAAGAATTTAAAAAAAAATAGTTATTACCTCTAAAATATGAGTGGACTAGCAGTGGTGGTGACCACAGATGGCGTGGAGCAGGTGGCGGTGGTGGTGACGGCGCGGTGGTGGTGACAGGGCGGTAGCAAGCTTTGGTGGTCCACCCGGCAGACGACGGTGGTGGTGACAGCGCACGGTGGTGGTGACTGGAACTGCAGTGGCGGTGGTGGCTGGAACTGCGGTGGCGGTGGCGGTGGCAGATGGGGGTGTGGTGGTGGTGTGGGAGTTTGGTGTGAAAATGGGGAACATATCTGGAATCCCCGTTTTCATAAAGTGAACACCTTTTTTGCGGCGATTTATCGCCGCAAAAACCCTATTGCGACGAAAATTTAATAAATTCTTTTTATTTAATTTTTTTGCTTCTTTTTTGCAACCACTTATCGCCGCAAAAAACAAATGGTAAAATAAATTAAAAGGATTAAAAATTAAAAAAATAAAAACCTCTTTTGCGACGAAAATGTCGCCGTGAAAAGTAAGCGGGAAATTTTCCCTCCTAAAAGAGAATTCAGAAAAAATAAAAAAAATTGAATATATTATTTGCGACGAAAGAAAATTGACGCAAAAAATAACAAATTTTTAATGATCATAAAATAAATTAAATTACATCATTTGCGGCGACATTATCGTCACAAAAGAGAGATTTGACTAGAAAAATCAAAAAGTTGATTATTTTTGTCGTTTAGTGTGTTTTTTGCGACGAAATGTTTATCGCCGCAAAAAACATCGTCACGAAAAACCTTTTTCTTGTAGTGGGTATTCAGAAAAATAAAATGACAAACACAAAGACATAGTAATAAAGACACAATGAGTTGATGATGAGCAATAATCGCAATGAGCTGAAAAATGATATTTTATTATTATGTATTATGATATTGTACTCGTTTTTGTTATGTAGTTTTTATAAAAAAGAATTTCGAGTATAAGAGTTATGATCGTTTAAAGAAAAACTAGGGGAACTCAAAACCAGGTCAACAAAAACGACCATGACTAAAATACTCATCCAATGAACATCTCCTTGCAATTTATCTCAACCATAGTTTATAAAGACTGATGGTCAAAATTCTTTTTTATACTTTTTAGATGAAATGTCCATTTTACTTGAAACTTTACCTATATATACTAGTAGATACATCACACTACATGATGGGAAATCACCTTTTGTTACGCTACAACATGTTTATTTCCTTTTTATGAATAATGCATGGTCTATAGGAGAATTGTTGATATCCTCCAAGATCTCAAATGTTCTCATCTAAACGTCTTCTTTTTTATACTTTTAAATCTTTCACGGTTTAAAGTTCAAGATAAAACACTAATTGATTATTTTTCTAAAATATCAATAGACTTTTACAAATTCAAACTATATAAATTTGTAAATTTTTAAAAATGCTTCAAGCTTGAATGTGACATACTAATCCTGTTTACAGGGAGAAGCGGGTTTAAGCCAGACCTTATTAATAAAAAAAATAAAAAAACGAACACTTCAACATTTTTACTTGAAAGGATACAAAGTTTTCATGACCTTACACAACAAAAGACGCATTAATCATAAGTTTTTTTCCCTCATGCAAGTTCATTACTCCCTTTTTATAAGTGTTTAATTCAATTCTCACTTCTCATTTTTGCTTTCTTGCTTGATTTATGTTAAATAACAAACATATATATACCACTATAAGTAGGTACACCCGTGCTAAGCAATGTGATAACGCCTCTTGTTATGATGTAGGTGGTGTTTTCATAAAATATTATAACTAACGCATAGTTGGTATAGGATAACTGTTTGGTGTTCTTTAAGATCTCAAATGTTGACATTCAAATGTCCTATCTCTTGTATCTAAATCTTTCAGGATCAAAAGTTCAAGATAAAACACTAATATATTATGCTTCTACAACATTAATAGGTATTTATAAACCCGAACTACATAAATTTATCAATTTCTAAAATGTATCAAACTTGAACTTGACATACTTACCAAGTTAACAGAGAATCAGGTTCAAACCAGACCATATGGACCTGAAAAAATAGAAACCATGAAGACTAAACGCTTCAACCTTGAACGTGGCATACTTCATGTTAATAGGGAGAACAAGGTTCAAGCCGGACCGTACGAACCGTAGAAAAACAGGGAAAAGATTCACGAAAAATGAACTCTAACAAGTTTTAACCAGAAAGGATATGGACCTTTCATAGTTTGCACAAAGGATGCATAGATCATGAGTTTGTTCCCCTCAAGTCCATAGATCCATTCTATAAGTGTTAAACTCTTGATTTGCTTTTAGCTTGGTTGATGTTGCATAAAAAGCATATCTATACTACTATTTGAGGGACAAAACTATAAAAGGACGAGTTGTCAATGCATCAACATTTGTACCAAATGCAACAACATTGCTCTTATATGTTTTTAAATTAAATTGAAATTACATTGTTGTCTTAAAAGGTTGTATTATATAGTACTATAGATAATGGTTCCATGTACTATCATTTAGGGTCTCTTCTATTTGTATGTTTGATCAGTCTTGCTAATGCTTGGTCGATGATGGTTTGCATCAGTCCATCTTAGATGGTTTTGAGTTTTCTGCAACATGTATAAAATAGAGGTCAACTAGAAAGTTGGTGAGTAAATGTTGGTTTTGTTATGTATAATAGATTTAAAGATTTCAAGCAAGTATAACTAAACCAAATGCTTTGATCAAACCATTGTTGACAAGTGTCCCTAACCAACGGGTTAGACTAAGAATTTTGGTTTCGATGCCTAAATGTTGTCTACAACGGCCCGTTGGGCGGGTGTCAAACCAATAATGCTATCATCGTCACCTTAGGTTTTAGAAAATTAATTATCATATGCTAGCAATTAAGTAAGCAAGATTGAGGACCACATGAAATATTAATCCAACAAGTTTATCACAAATGCATAGAATACACACAAGACTTAATTGAATCGTATGATTTGCAAGAAAGATTTAGATTAGAATATGTATACATGTCAAATCCCAAAAAAATAAAAGAAAATGGGGCTATGAATACTCACATTGAGTTCTTGAGAATGAGTTGAACTTATGACCTGCTTATTAGAAATGATGAAGCCCTAAATTAGCATGATTATATGTACTAGAACTTATATTTAAGGTTATGATTATGAGTATTGACCATAATAATAAGGAATCAAAAGCAAAGGAAAAAGGAAGGTTGTCGCAAGATAAAAACATATTTGGACATATTCATTATTATAGTTTCATTTGATAATTAAAAATATCAAACTTTAAATAAAAATTCTGAAATTCTTCAGTCCATTATTTAGGATGTTACAAATAACTTTTGATCAGAAATGTTTTTCAAATTCAGATTAGAAGCTCATCAAAACAGCAGTGAAAAGCAGAAGATGCAAATATGCGCACTTACTTTGTAGAGGATATTGTAGAGTCGTCCGATAAAATTAGAAGTCGCATGAACTATGGTTAGAAAGATAACTCGGTGAGCTTAGTCATGGAGTCTGAGTTTGTAAAATTTTGATTTATTATGACCAAGTTATGGTCGTTGGAAGTTATAACAGCTTCTGTCCAAAATCAACGGTAGCACTTACGTGAACCTTTTAGGGTTTTAAAATAATAAGGGCGTATAATAATTTTGTTGAGAAGATATATGATAATAGGAGGTTTATAATTGAAGAAAAACATGAGAAGTTTGATTATAAATCTGCTTAGAATTATTTAATAATTGAAAGAATAATAAGAACACTAAATTAAGAATACGTTAGCTACCTTAAGAACGAAAACGGATTTGAAACTTCCAAAGGCTTGAATGGAGGGTTGGGGATGAAAATTTCTTAAGATTATATAGAGGGTGAAGAAGAATCTCTTGTAAGTTGAGAAGAAGATTTGGTGCAAGAAAATTTTTATAAAGTTTAGTATTTATAGGTGGGGAAATGGAGGTTATGAATGGAAAAATATTAATGAGCATAATTAAGACTTGGGGGTTTATGGATGAGTTATAAATGAATTAAAGAATAAGGAGTTTTAGTCTTTCAAATTTTATAGAAATGATGGAATGTTTATAAAATTAATTTCTATACAGAGTTGTATTAAGTTGCAAAATAGGACATTTTGTTTAGAGGATTCAAAAGACTTTAAAATAGTTAGTATTTATTTTGATAAAAATATAATAATTATAATATTTTATAAAAATATTATGATAAGAATTTCTATGAAATTAAGGATGAAAGTCCATAAAAGTTTAGCTTTATTATATAATAGCACATGTGTATTTTTATAAGAAGTTAAGAACTTTAATAATAATATGAACTTTAGAAATATAATAAATATATAGAAATTTACCATATATACTTTTAGCCTTACATCTAGCATTATCATCAAGTCATAGCATAAATAAAGTTGTAAAACAAAGATTAGTCATACTAACAAATGTAACTATTATTAATCTTGTGTATATCATATATAAGACTATAAGTTAAATGTATAATAGTATATATGATAAAACAAATAATATACTTAGAATTCAGAATGTTTTAATTTATAAAAATATATGAAAAAATAGACCAGGTGATAAATATGGATAGATACCGGGTATCACAAGAATCATCAAGAATCATCAATTATCTTTAAGTGTTCATCTTTGAATCATTGATTTTGGGTGTGTACATCGATCAAGCATAAAAGAATAGAGATTTTCATATCATCTTCTTCATTGATAAGCATTTTTATTCAATAGAAATCATAAGCTCATATTACTTTGATTTACATGAGATATTTGGGATTGAAATTAAAAAGGATTTCTGATTTTATGCAGTTGACAAATCAAAATCTCTAGAGGAAGGGATTACTCTCTAGAGGAAGGGAGGTAATCCACACTAAAGATTTGCAACTTTAAGCTCTTTCTTAGATTGGAGTAAAGTAGAGGAACAGAAGCATTTTACAAATTATCATCATCATCTTTTTAAGGTAAGTATCATTCCTTTTACACATAAAGATAGTATGATAAATAAAGAACTATTTAGGGACTTGAATCAAGGAATTTGAATGATAATTTAGGTTGAATCAAAGAAGACTAAAGGACATCAGGGCTTCAATTTGGTCATTCAAGAAGTTAGTTAGGTAAGTATTTGATCTAACTTCTGATTATTATTAGCCTCAAGGAAGAGAAAATATATCTATAGATTTGGATCATTAGAAAAATTCATAAGAAGATAATTATAGAAATTTGGTCATCATATCCAAATGGTGTTCATGTATTTGGGCAATAAGCCTAAGAAATTAGTTTGTGAGATAATTTGAGGAGCAAAAGGATCAAGTACACGTCTAAGTACAAGTGAGTTTTTCAAGATTTAAATCTTTTTTTTACTTGTTTTTGGAGTTGAATACATGCTAGTGATAATTACTGAGTTAAATGATTTTAAAGGTATATTATTTTTTATTAGTTGTATGTGACAAATCATTAAACATGAATTTCTCGAGATATATATACGTATAGTCGGTACCTATTATATTTGGTTGGATTGCAAGCGTTCGATGTGCTTCTTTGTGAACTTTCATTCGAATGTGTTATATATGTTAACGAATGTTCTCTTGGTAGTAAAACCATTGAAACAGATTTAATTTGTGTATAATTTATTTAATAATACAACGTGAGAAGATTTTTTGTGTCTATATCATAAACTCACCGATTTTATGCTGAAGTATATTTGAGCATGTATTTCAGGAAAACCTTAGACGCTCTACTCTCTAAAATCTTGGTGGTAGTAGAGTAAAGTGTGAAGAATTTTGAAGTCTTTGATGATCCTAATATTTTAGGAAATTTTGAAGGCGTTTTAGAAGACTTATGATGAAGATTAGATTTTAGTTTAACTTATAGTCTACATTTGTACTAAGTAAATATAGTATTACTCTATATTGTAAAAATGGATTCTATTAATATATATGTAACCTTTCCGTGTAAGACTATGCCAATCGATCACCGTTTTGGTGGGGTGGACATATTTATTTGTATTATGAGTAAATTAGACTTTTTATCTTTTAGGTTTGTAGCAAATTTTAAGTTTTGTATTTAACTAACCAAATTACAGTCAACATCATTTATGTTTAAAAAAGATTGCAGGTTTCGTCCTTTCCTCTAACGGATGTAAAATTTGAAACATTAAGTCAGTCATGTGCCTTGTACATTAGGGTAGTTTAGTCTTTTTACTCTTAAAAGTATTGTTTTTAAATTTAATGTGTTCTATATTTTAAATATTTACTGAAAAGAATTTACCTAACTCTCCTCTCTCTTTAACTGCCACCATAACCCTACAGCCACCATCTGCCACCACCGTGACCATCCCCCCCCTCATGTTGCTGACTTTTCAATACCCAAATGTGATAACTTTCCATCCACACTCTTCAAACTCATATCAATTTCATAAGAATCAAATAAAAAACTCATTTTTTTTCTTTTTCAAAATTGATTTGTTATATACTTTGATGTTAAAACCCATCATAGATCTACATGTATTTTTTTAACCTTGAACTCTCATCTAGGGTCTTAAGGAAGATAATAGTTATGGAGGTCATGAAGATGGATCTAGGGAGAGAGAAAGAAAGAAAAGCTGGTGATAGAGTAGCAATGGTGGAGAGTGGTAGTGGCCGATGATGGTGGAGGAGCGGCAGTCATCCATGATGGGGGAGTGGCGTTGGCGAGTGATGGTGCTCTTTGTTCTTTGTGTGGGTAGAGACAAAGAGATTAGAGTGAGGGGGTGTGACACCCTACACATATCCCACATCAGCCGTGGACAGGAGAGATTCCTGGTTCATAAGGAATGTTTGGCCTCTAATATCAACAACACGTTTTAGGGTATTGGCTGTGGATGAGAGGATAACTCCACAGTTAAGCGTGCTCAGGTGGGAGCAATCCAGGGATGGGTGACCTCCCTGGGAAGTTTTCACCCGGGCAACCAAAAGCAAATCCGTGAGCTCCTCATGGGCGAAGCGGACAATATTGTTGGTGTGAGAGTCCGGGTGTTACAGAGTGGTATCAGAGCCACTCCTGTGCCGTTCAGGGTGTGGGACATACCTTACCAAGGATGGTGACTTCTCGGGCTCATCGAGGACGATGAGTCCAAACAGGGGTGCTTGTGACACCCTACACATATCCCACATCAGCCGTGGACAGGAGAGATTCCTGGTTCATAAGGAATGTCTGGCCTCTAATATCAACAACGCGTTTTGGGCGTATTGGCTGTGGATGAGAGGAGAACTCCACAGTTAAGCGTGCTCAGGTGAGAGCAATCCAGGGATGGGTGACCTCCCTAGTAAGTTTTCACCGGGCAACCAAAAACAAATCCGTGAGTTCCTCGTGGTGAAGCGGACAATATTGTTGGTGTGAGAGGCCGGGTGTTACAGGGGGCTTCCATCATTAGTGGTCCAAACTAATGCAGGGCGGCAATAGGTGGTCAAGGTGACTAGCGATTTGGTGGTAGCGGCGGAGGTAGTAAAGATGGCGCCAACGATCAGTGGTTTCAATGAAATCTCATAAGGTAAAAGAGAAAGACAGAGTAAGTAAGCGAGTGAGAAAGATGGTGAGGTTTGAGTGGATAGAGAGAATGGGGGTTGGTGTGTGAAAATAGTATATATATTTTGATAAAGGTTCTCACAAAGGTTTAGTTTAAATGATTATTACTAATACTAAACTACAAACACCAAAGTCAAGTGTACCTCTCGTGCGGTAATATGATGTTGGTAAAAACTAGTATCATCTGTGGGCACACTAAGTCTACTCAATAACCCTTATAGTTGACTATTAGTTTTGATTTAAGAAATGATAAGTTAAACAAAATAACGATATAGATTGAGATTTTTAGTGATTCTTTATAAGGCCCCATTCCGGGCACCTCACAGTTGGTCATTCATCGCTCATAAACATACATTTATTTAAAACATCGCAGCGGAAATTAATTAAAACCATTTCATATATATATAATGACAACTTTTGCAAAGTAATATAATACAGTTCACTGTTACAAAATATCATAATTGCATTACATCACAAAAACGTCATTGTTATACTAATGGATGCCATCCTAAAAATGACAAGTAGCTGTCTCGTGCCATACTCAGCAACTCTTACCTGCCAACTAAAAAATACATAAAAGTCAACGTTGCCGAGTGAGTTCTAGTTTTATAAATAAAATACCTTATTTTTGTTAAACCTTTCTTTACTTTCATACGTGATCATGCATCATACGTACAGATAGAAAATATTATTTTTACTTTCATTATCATTCATTTTCCATCACCATCATATTCATACATTCTTTCATTTCATGCTTTTCATTAACGTTCTCTTCCGTACACATTCTTTTATTACATACTTTACATATCTCTTACTTTCGTTCTCATTCTTTCGTAACGTACTTTACATCATTCTTTTACTTTTTACTTTCTTACTTTCTTTATTTCGTACGTTACGTCATTCTTTTACTTTCATACGGATCGATGACAATACCCCGAACATTATGCACGAAGTGATGCTGGGCCTGTGGTAATTAAACTACGAACATTATGCACAAAGCTGACACAGTCACCTAGGGCAAGTCATCTCTCCCATTCATTCAAACCAATTGGTAATACCCCGAACATTGTGCACGAAGCTGATGCTGGGCCTGTGGTAATTAAACCACGAACATTGTGCACGAAGTTGACCCAGTCACCTAGGGCATACCAAAGGACCTTGTCAATCTCAATGATTGACCCTGTGTGCATCCTTTGGGGTAGCTAACCCGCATCACAGTTGAGCTAACGACAACATGGTCGGGCACCTCCTTTCTTATTTGCTTGCAAGCCATTCTTTCATTCATTACGTTTTGTTTTCATCTTTGTTATCTTTCACTTCGTTACGTTATCCTTCTCTTTCTTTCATTCATTTGTCATACTACGTAAAGTAATAACATAATATTTAACGTAATTCATAATAAAAATATAAATACGTTTGAATACCATTAAAAGATAACACATTATACATTTATACATACCATACATCAATCATGCAAACCATAACCCTAAACCATCCCATAATCATGTTTAACATGGGTAATCATAGTCCATGGGTCAAATCAGGTCAAACCCTACAAATTCTGGTTTTCCTAAAATTCAAAAATAATTTTAAGTGTTTGGGCGCATGGGTACTATTTGGGCGTTTCTGCCTGTTTAGGTGTTTTGCCACTATGCGGGTGTCTGACTTATACTTAACATCTATACTTAGGCGTATGGGCCTTTTTGGGCGGTTAGGTACTATTCAGGCGCATGGCCCAACACTTAGTTCATTCTGGGCAAAATCCCAAGCGCATGGTTACTATTCAGGCGCATGGGCCTAACTTAGGCGCGTGGATACTTAGGTGGTTGGGCACTCTTATTTTCGTTCTCATTCTTTCGTAACGTACTTTACATCATTCTTTTACTTTCTTACTTTCTTACTTTCTTTATTTCGTACGTTACGTCATTCTTTTACTTTCATACGGATCGATGACAATACCCAGAACATTGTGCACGGAGCTGATGCTGGGCCTGTGGTAATTAAACTACAAACATTATGCATAAAGCTGACACAGTCACCTAGGGCAAGTCATCTCTCCCATTCATTCAAACCAATTGGTAATACCCCGAACATTTTTCACAAAGCTGATGCTGGGCCTGTGGTAATTAAACCACGAACATTATGCATGAAGTTGATCCAGTCACCTAGGGCATACCAAAGGGCCTTGTAAATCTCAATGATTGACCCTGTGTGCATCCTTTGGGGTAGCTAACCCGCATCACAGTTGAGCTAACGACAACATGGTCAAGCACCTCCTTTCTTATTTGCTTGCAAGCCATTCTTTCATTCATTACGTTTTGTTTTTCATCTTTGTTATCTTTCACTTCGTTACGTTATCCTTCACGTTCTTTCATTCATTTGTCATACTACGTAAAGTAATAACATAATATTTAACGTAATTCATAATAAAATATAAATACGTTTGAATACCATTAAAAGATAACACATTATACATTTACATACCATACATCAATCATACATACCATAACCCTAAATCATCCCATAATCATGTTTAACATGTGTAATCATAGCCCATGGGTCAAATCAGGTCAAACCCTACAAATTCTGGTATTCCTAAAAATTCAAAATAATTTTAAGTGTTTGGGCGCATGGGCACTATTTGGGCGTTTCTGCCCTGTTTAGGCGTTTTGCCAGTATGCGGGCGTCTGACTTATACTTAACATCTATACTTAGGCGTATGGGCCTTTTTAGGTGGTTAGGTACTATTCAGGCGCATGGCCCAACACTTAGTTCATTCCGGGCAAAATCCCAAGCGCATGGTTACTATTCAGGCGCATGGGCCTGACTTAGGCGCATGGATACTTAGGCGGTTGGGCACTATTTAGGCGTTTGGGTTTCTGGGCGGTTGGGCACACTTAGGCAATTTCACCGTTGGGTGCATGGGCCACTGTTTAGGCGCATGGGCAACCAACTTACACTAAATCAACATAAGTCAGTCCCCAAGCATCATATATGTAACACCCGGAAATTTCTTTCCTTGAAGTGTCATGCGACTGGAGGCCCAGGCGCATGGATAGCAGGCGACTGGAGCTTCATACGCATGGAGTCGCATGACTGGAGCTCCATACGCATGACAATCGTACGACTGAAGGTCCAATCACATGAAGCTCAGGCGACTGAAGTGCCTACGCGACTGAAGCTCGGGCGACTGGACGAGGGTTATTTAAGGGAGAGGGCAGCTATTACCCTCTCCCATACTCGCAAATTCAGCCAGAAAGGAGAGAAGAGCGACCGAAGGAGAAAATAGAGAGAAAAGTATGATCCGGGCTTGAAACTTGTCGAGCAACTAGTCCAAACGGAGCTATTCATCTTCTTCTTGCTTGTGTGAGTTTCTAGATCCCCTTTTTACATGTTTTATATGATTTTGGGGCTGGATCACATATAAATCCCGATTTTTTTAAAGTGTATGTTTAACCCATTTGGGTGTAATCATGTTTTAGTATGTTTAAAGTATGATTTTGGACCTGTATGAGTTTGTATGATGTCCTAGTATGATTCCCTAAGGTTTGGGAGGGTTAATTCGGGTTTGAGATGAGTTTAGAAGGGTTTTAGAGCTGTATGTCGTGATTGCAGTTCGAGATGAACTCCAGTCGCTGCACAGTTAGGGTTAGGCGACTGGAGGGTCAATCGCACGATTGGGGAACGACTGAGGGTCAAACGCACGACTGAGGGACGACTAAGGTTCATTCGTACGATTGGGGCTCAATCGTCCGACTGGAGGTCTAGTCGCACGACAGGACATACGATTGAGAGCCCAGTCGCTTATGTGTTCAGTCGCACAGGTGCATTTGCCCGTTTAAGGGACTAGTAGTTTAGGAGTCCAATCGCCTAATGCTCAGTCGCATGGAGGTCGTGCGACTGAAGCATGCTCAGTCGCCCAAATAGTGCCGACGAGGCTTAAAAGTTATGTTGGGCGCGATGTCGATAGTAGTGTGTGTGTATGAATGATGTAGGCATGTGACATGTCAAGTATGATGTGGTCTTATATGATGTTAATGACTGATGATTGGTAAATATCGATGTTCCGTGTTTCGATGCATGTTTATCCTTCCGTATCTTTACGTGTATTGTTTATGAATGAATGAAAAGTATTATGTAACGTAAAGCGAAAGATAAAAAAAGAGGAATGTAATGAATGAATGCGTCATTAATGAACAAATGAAAACGTGAGAGACCTGCAAGCGAAGTGTACCAAAGTGCACGGCTCTAAATGCCTTAAGCTCAACCACGTGTGGTTCAGCTAATCTTTAAGGGTGCACGTAGAGGTTTTAGTCTTGTGACTGATCGTCGGTGTGGTACATGGTGTATAGTAGTTACCCATATAGTTGGGGGTGTAGTATGCCACAGTTACCCATATAGTTGGAGGTGTAGTATGCCACAGTTACTTATATAGTTGGGGGTGTAGTATGTCACAGTTACCCACATAGTTGGGGGAGTAGTATATGATGGTTACCCGAGTTACGCATAACTTCAGGGGTGTAGTGTGTAGTTGTTTATATCGGTTACCTGAGTTACCCATATTGCTGGGGGTGAAGAATACATTTAGAATCTGTGTCGCTTACCCCGGTGCTGGTTCCAGGCTATGTGCCGGATGGGAGCCGTTTATGAACCTCGAACCAGCACTAATAAACTGGAGGGTTAAGTTTGGGTTTTTAATGGAAAGGAAAGAGGTAACAAAGGACGTATGAAGGAAAGTAAGAACGTATGAACGAACGGATGTTAAAGTACGAATGTAATGATGAAGATAACAAATATTATCTTTGTGTACGTATGATGCGTGATCGCATGAATGAAATGAACGATTTTAGCAAAAGAAAAGTATGTTTTATTATAAAACTAGAACTCACTCAGCAACGCTGACCTTTTTATGTGTTTCCAGTTGGCAGGTAGTGTTGCTGAGGATGGCACGAGACGGCTACTCAGCTCTTTTGGGATGGCATTCTCCTCTTGATAATGCTGCCACATTTTATGTTGCATGCAAGTGTTCCTTGAGGATTCCGATAAACGGGATTACTTAAGGAATCTTCTTTAGATGTAGTTTTAATGTTTCTAAACTAGAGGTCACGGTTTATGACCATTTTGTAAATGATAACGATGTAAGACGTTGTAAAAGCTTTTATGATGAAATGAGATGTATCTTTTAAATGTTTCCGCTACATTGTTTTATTTAAATATATGTCATGTGTGTGATGAATGACCAACTGTTAGGTGCCCGGGAACGGGGCCTTACAAGTTGGTATCAGAGCCAAAGTTTAAGTGAAATGGGTAAATTTTCAAAATAAACCTAAACTTAAACTGAAAATGGGACAGAAAGGAAAGGAATGTCATCTGAGTAGCTGCGTGCCATCAGGTATTTTCTTAAAGATTAACTGGTATTATGTGCGCATGTATGTGGTATATGTGTACTGTTAGACTTAGATATTAATGTAGTCAGGACAGGTAATGCTCGGGGTACGAAGAGTAAAGTAAGTGGCTAATCACAACTGGCCACTGTAATTAGGGACTTATGATACTTGACATAAACTGAGCTA
Source organism: Flaveria linearis (assembly GCA_024085815.1). Lineage (NCBI taxonomy): Eukaryota > Viridiplantae > Streptophyta > Magnoliopsida > Asterales > Asteraceae > Flaveria > Flaveria linearis. The sequence goes on along the minus strand of CM044005.1, from coordinate 37,985,417 downwards.
TTTCCTTGAATGACCGTGTTGGTGTTTGAATCTTTCAGTGTGATAGAAGATGGTCGGTGGTAGATCATCTAAAGTTTCACGTGGCAGAGGTGGTGGTGGACGTGGTGCTGAACCGCGGGCCACAAGAGGAAGACCTAGAGTGGAGAAAGAGGTTCCTGAAGAACCTGAAACCACTCATCAGGAGGGGTGGACGAAAGCGCTAATCTAAGGGCCTCGGTAAAAGAGGCAATGGTCGAAGAAGTGCATCAGGTCATGCAGACGATTTTACCATCTGTAGTGACCGAAGTGATAAAGGCGGTACGCGAAGATGGAAAGACGAGGGAGGAATCGGTCCTCAGGGAGACAGCAGCAACAAGAGCCGGAAACGGTTCTTTCTGATGATGAAGAGGAAGAGGAGGAGGAACCTGTACGGGAGACGACACGGGGTTGTAACTACGGGGCGTTTATGAGGTGCAAGCCCCATACTTTTGACGGTACTGGCACCGCTGCTGCTGCTCACCAATGGGTGAGAGAAATGGAGGCTGTCCTTGATATTAGTGAGTGCCAGGAGGACAAAAAGGTAAAGTTTGCTACCCACTCGTTCACAGGTTCGGCTCTGTGCTGTTGGGACAATATAGTCCAAGCCGAGAGTAGCAGAGCCATCGGGAGGATGAGATGGTCTGAACTGAAGAAGCTGGTGATTGAGGAATTTTGTCCTCATCGGGAAATGGATAAAGTTGAGAGGGAGTTCCTGCAGTTGGAAGCAGGGACGATGACCCACCAACAGTACACCACCAAGTTTAACGATATGGCGAGAATGGTGCCGGATCAGGTGACGCCGGTGTCTCGAAAAATTAACCGGTACATTCAGGGGCTGCCAGCTGAAATCCGTTGGCACCTAATTTCTGCTCGACCAAGTACGTTTAGGTCGGCGGTGGATTTGGCGGGGAGGTTATACGATGAAAGATCGATGGTGGTGACAGAAGCTAGCAAGAAAGGAGAAGGTGATCGGGATTGGAACAGGAAGCGATTGGGATGTGGCGAGGTCGCTCCAAGTAACAAGGGTGCACGGGTGGATGATCAGCGTATGGTCGTAACGGAGACGGGGTCGGAAAGGTATGACAAGTGTGGACACAACACCCCGGGGAATGTAGATTGGGGACCAATGTCTGTTTCCGTTGTGGAAGGACCGGACATGTGGCGAAGAACTGCGATATGGGGAGGTGTTATTCTTGTGGGGAGGAAGGTCACATGAGCAGGGATTGCAAGAAGCCGAGGGCGGAAGGTTCGGGAGTGAAGAAGATCGGAGGAAGCTAGGATGGACCCCGACGTCATGTCAGGTACGTTTCTAGTAAATCAACCTTTTTTTGAGTCGTTCGATTCTGGCGCTAGTAAAAGTTTTATTCCTGCTACTATCATTGCTACGTTACCTGTTAGTAATAGGGATATAGATACGCCCTTCGAATTGGTTCTCGGGAGGGATTAGTCAGCGGACTTCGAAGCGAACATTGGGTGTCGCAGAAAAATGCTATGGTTGACAGCGCCTGACGGGGTCACGGTGACAGTTTAAGGTGATCGAGGCTATGACTAAGAAGCTCAAAAGGATCAAAGCATTGGCGAAGGTAGTAAGACACAGACAGAAGTCGTACGCTGATAAACGACGCAGACCGATTGAGTTCCAGGTGGGTGACCAGGTTATGTTGAAGGTCTCACCTTGGAAGGGTATCATCCGATTCAGGAAGCGGGGCAAACTGAGCCCGCGGTATATAGGCCCTTTCCGAATCGTTGCACGAGTAGGAGAGGTGGCCTATAGGTTGGAGTTGCCAGATGAGTTGAGTGGAATTCACCCAACCTTCCACGTATCTCATCTGAGAAAGTGTTTATCTGATGAAGATATGATTGTTCCACTGGAGGATATCGAAGTAGATGAACGGCTCAATTATGTGGAGCAACCAGTGGCAATCATTGATAGAAAAGAGAAGCGGCTGCAAAATAAAGTAGTTCCTCTTGTGCGTGTACAGTGGAGGCCCAGGAAGCTATCCAAGTCAACGTGGGAAACAGAAGAGGAATGAGGCAGCATTACCCACGTTTGTTCAATGAATAACAGGTTTCGGGGACGAAACCTAAATAAGGGGGGTGGACTTGTAACACCTGGAAATTTCTTTCTTTGAAGTGTCATGCGACTGGAGGCCCAGGCGCATGGATAGCAGGCGACTGGAGCTTCATACGCATGGAGTCGCACGACTGGAGCTCCATACACATGACAATCGTACGACTGAAGGTCCAGTCACATGAAGCACAGGCGACTAAAGTGCCTACGCGACTGAAGCTCGGGCGACTGGACGAGGGTATTTAAGGGAGAGGGCAGCTCTTACCCTCTCCCATACTCGCAAATTCAGTCAGAAAGGAGAGAAGAGCGACCGAAGGAGAAAAGAGAGAAAAGTGTGATCCGGGCTTGAAACATGTCGAGCAACTAGTCCAAACGGAGCTATTCATCTTCTTCTTGCTTGTGTGAGTTTCTAGATCCCCTTTTTACATGTTTTGTACAATTTGGGGCTGGATCACATATAAAACCCGATTTTTTTAAAGTGTATGTTTAACCCATTTGGGTGTAATCATGTTTTAGTATGTTTAAAGTATGATTTTGGACCTGTATGAGTTTGTATGATGTCCTAGTATGATTCCCTAAGGTTTGGGAGGGTTAATTCGTGTTTGAGATGAGTTTAGAAGGGTTTTAGAGCTGTATGTCGCGGCTGCAGTTCGAGATGAACTCCAGTCGCTGCACAGTTAGGGTTAGGCGACTGGAGGGTCAATCGCACGATTGGGGAATGACTGAGGGTCAAACGCACGACTGAGGGACGACTAAGGTTCATTCGTACGATTGGGGCTCAATCGTCCGACTGGAGGTCTAGTCGCACGACAGGACATACGATTGAGAGCCCAGTCGCTTATGTGCTTAGTCGCACAGGTGCATTCGCCCGTTTGAGGGACTAGTCGCTTAGGAGTCCAATCGCCTAATGCTCAGTCGCATGGAGGTCGTGCGACTGAAGCATGCTCAGTCGCCCAAATAGTGCCGACGAGGCTTAAAAGTTATGTTGGGCACGATGTCGATAGTAGTGTGTGTGTATGAATGATGTAGGCATGTCAAGTATGATGTGGTCTTATATGATGGTAATGACTGATGATTGGTAAATATCGATGTTCCTTGTTTCGATGCATGTTTATCCTTCCGTATCTTTACGTGTATTGTTTATGAGTGAATGAAAAGTATTATGTAACGTAAAGCGAAAGATAATAAAAGAGGAATATAATGAATGATGCGTCATTAATGAACGAATGAAAACGTGAGAGACCTGCAAGCGAAGTGTACCAAAGTGCACGACTCTAAATGCCTTAAGCTCAACCACGTTTGGTTCAGCTAATCATTAAGGGTGCACGTAGAGGTTTCAGTCTTGTGACTGACCGTCGGTGTGGTACATGGTGTATAGTAGTTACCCATATAGTTGGGGGTGTAGTATGCCACAGTTACCCATATAGTTGGGGGTGTAGTATGTCACAGTTACCCACATAGTTGGGGTGTAGTATATGATGGTTACCCGAGTTACGCATAACTTCGGGGGTGTAGTGTGCAGTTGTTTATAGCGGTTACCTGAGTTACCCATATTGCTGGGGGTGAAGAATACATTTAGAATCTTTGTCGCTTACCCCGGTGCTGGTTCCGGGCTATGTGCCGTATGGGAGCCGTTTATGAACCTCGACCCAGCACCAGGAAACTAGAGGGTTAAGTTTGGGTTTTTAATGGAAAGGAAAGACGTAACAAAGGACGTATGAAGGAAAGTAAGAACGTATGAACGAACATATGTTAAAGTACGAATGTAATGATGAAGATAACAAATATTATCTTTGTGTACGTATGATGTGTGATCGCATGAATGAAATGAACGATTTTAGCAAAAGAAAAGTATGTTTGTTATAAAACTAGAACTCACTCAGCAACGCTGACCTTTTTATGTGTTTCCAGTTGGCAGGTAGTGTTGCTGAGGATGGCACGAGGCGGCTACTCAGCTCTTTTGGGATGGCATTCTCCTTTTGATAATGCTGCCACATTTTATGTTGCATGCAAGTGTTCCTTGAGGATTCCGATAAATGGGATTACTTAAGGAATCTTCTTTAGATGTAGTTTTAATGTTTCTAAACTAGAGGTCATGGTTTATGACCATTTTGCAAATGATAACGATGTAAGACGTTGTAAAAGCTTTTATGATGAAATGAGATGTATCTTTTAAATGTTTCCGCTGCATTGTTTTATTTAAATATATGTTATGTGTGCGATGAATGACCAACTGTGAGGTGCCCGGGAACGGGACCTTACAATATATCATAATCTAAGCTTAGTACTAACATTCTAAATATTATAACATGAACATATCCATAATCAATCCTAAACTTACACCCAAAACATGCATATTCATTCATACACATACGGGTAGAAACCCACTTTTTATAAAAACTTGCATACATGTATTTCCAGCCCCAAAGGTTGTTTAAAACAGGTTAAAAAGGGGTTCTAGAACTCACCTTATGCAGCTTTCGTGTATGACTTCTTCAAAACCCAAATGCAATGAGTTCAAACGCCTAAAAACTCACCAAAAACACACAACCGAACATACAAACGCTTGTAAGCATGTAACCGAGGCTAAGTCTAGCCAAGTACACCTTAAAACACAAATTCTTACCTTAAATTTCAAGTTCTTCTTCTTCTTCTCTCTAGAATCCGAATTCTCTGCTCTTTCTCTCTCTAAAAACCGAATGAGAGTTGGTGTGCAGGCTAGAGTGGGCGGCCATGCCCACTTTTGTACCAACTTTCAATACTTTTGTCATTTTCACACTTTTAACCCCTCTACTTGGGTTAAATTACATTTTATCCTTTTTATTTACGTTTATTCTTTCTTTCTCGTCTATAAAAATATCCGGGTGTTACATTCTTTCAGTAAAATAAAGCTATTATCCTAATTTAGATTATAGTTATGTAACTGTGATTAATATGTGGTGTGGTTAAAGATATTGATTAATGTAATTATGTTAATGTTTATAAACGTGACCCAATACGGATTTCTCATCTGCTAGTTCCGTAGTGACAAGGCACCAACATCGAGTAACTCACAATGTTGATCAATCCAAGCCATTAATAACATAGGTAGATCTCGTGTAACCTTTCAACATATGATTTCTAAAAACATAACTTAATGTTAAAAATAGAGTTGATCAAGTTCCTTCCTAACATACATTAATTTTAGAAAACCATAACAATTACAGTAGATTTCTCAGACTAATAAAAGGAAACCAATAAATGATCCAAGAGTTAAGGTAATATGATTTCTAATAATCATTTCAGTTCATTAGCCATGGATTATTATGAAGACTAGTTTTATGAATAAAATTTAGTTCATACGTTTTTCAACCTTATATGACATTCACAATTACAAATTATAAGTTTATAACTTTCTGTTCAAATGTAGATGCTACCAATCCAAGTATACCATAACATTAACATAATATATACCACATGATTACTTAATCACAAGTCATATAAAGTTTTACTAAATCAGGATGATAAATGAAGTTTAGCTCATAATGAGTTTGAACATAACAATGAAATAAAAGATAGTAATAAAATCATCGGTAAATTAGAACAATTAAACTGGTGATCCACTATGAATGATGTTAAACCATCCCAAGCTTCTTTTAAGTGTTGAATGGACCTCCAAAACCTTTTAAGGACCTCCAAAGGCTGGGTTCCGAGAGGGAACACCAGCACTTCACCTCCCAAAAACACTCTTCAAAGTGGAAAATTAAACTCCTATTTATAGGCTTTCTAGAGTGTTTAAACACAGCCCCATACCTAAAAGACACGATCTCGTGCTTGTATAATGTTTACGTAAGTTGGTCAGCTCGTACGCTAAGAAGTTGTCGTGCCTAATAAGGCCTGTCCCATGATTAGGGTGGTCACGGCCCCGTGACTCATAGGGCATGACCCGGTGACTACTTTGGGGGGATATTATCTTTTGTCCTATCAGATGTTCAATCACGGGGATGTGCTTATTTAAGCACGGGGGCATGTTTTAGGCTAGGCATGGGGGTGTGCTTAATGAGGCACGACCCCATGCTTGAATTTCGGAGCTTATTTTCTTTAACTTTCTCTTTGTAAAAGCTTCTTTTGTTTATCTTGGTCTTTCTCAAACCTAAAAACACAATTTAAACGATTTAGATATCAATTCATCGCTTTCACTAATAGTTCTGAAAATATTTGATATGCAATTGTAGCACATCAAGGGTTTTATATATATCTGTTTGTTTTCAAAGTTTTAATTAAATAGGTTAAAAGAGAAAACTACCCTCATTTGCAAAGCACAAGACCTATTGATGCAAACGAGCCAAGCTGAGCCCGAGCTTGTATAGGCTTAAGCTTGGCTTGTGATGACTTAGGAGAGCTCGAGCTAGAGCTCGGATCGTCAAATACTTTTTCAAGCTCAAGCTCGGCTCTTTTATTTATTTAAATATTATTTTTATATTTTTATATTTTTTGATATATATTTAAAATTATATATTGTATATATAACATTATACATATTATTTAATTGTTTTTCGTCATAACTTTATATTATAATAATTATTATTTATATAATATATTTAATAAATTAAACCAAATTATATAAATTAAAAGCTCATTTAAGCTCGAGTTCAATATGTGAAGCTCGGGGCTCGGGCTCGATATTTAAATGAGTTTTTTTCAAGCTCGAGCCTTGATTAGGCTCGATAAAGCTCGGCTCGTTTTGAACTTTTTATCGATTCGATCTCGAGTAGCTAGCCATCGACTCAACTAGTATGCACCCCTAACATGACCTAACTTAACATCAAATTTCACGTCCGTTAAAGGAAATCACAAAAAGTGCAATTTTAAACATAAAAGATACTTATTGTAGTTTACTTAGTTTAATGACGAAACCAAAAATTTTACAAACCTAAAGGGCGAAAAGTGTAAGTTACTTAATTATTATTAAGAGCATTTTATAATTTTGTTAGTAGTAGAATCTATATCTATATATGTTGGGTATCGTTTATGAACTTTAACAAATTAAAGTTACTAAAAATAAAAACTTTATATCAAAGTTACGTGGAAGTGTATATAATTAATCTCATTAGTTAACCCAAACAAGTATTCAATTACATGCGTATAAAAATTTAAACAAGCACCGAAAGGTTAAAGTTGTATATTTGACGATAAGGGTCAAAGCTTTACACATAAGGAACAATAAACTATCTCGCGAGTTGATGTTGTTCATGATATGATCTTCACAACGATTGCAAGACTTGAGATTCCAGCGATGGTGGCGGCACAAGGTGGCAATGACAGCAGCTTGTGGTGGTTGTTTGGCCTTCGATCGAGAGGAGTTCGAGAGGGGAGGGGAGGTAGTCGACGATAACCAAGGGAACGAGAATTAGTGTTCCCCAAATTCCATATTATACATATAAACTATTTATGTTTTAACCCTTGTGGTTTCATGTTAGATCCTTTTTAATTATTAACGTTTAATAATGAAAATATAATTAACAATTAATTACAATTAAACCCTTAGGGGCGTTTGGTTCGCGAAATTTGTTAGAATTGGAATTTTAATTGGAATTCGAAGAAATTGTATTTGTGATTTAATATTTTTCATAAGATTTGGAATTCAAAGGAATTGGAATCTATAAATGAAATTTAAATTCCAAATGAATTTCTAGTGACAAAACACTTTAAAGGAATCGAAATTTATCACCCGTTACAAACCACCCCCACCTCAATAACCACCGATCATCGCCGCTACATACCACCGACCGCCGCCGCTGTCACCACCGACAATCGACCGCGACCACCAACTGCAATCACCAACTGCTCCCGTTGCTAAAAATCGACTGTACCCCACTACCGCCACCAACCGATAAGGCCCGTCGTCGAGACACGGTTCGGCAACGGAGGTCGGAGACGGTCAAAGGTTAGGGATGGCGGCGGTTGGGGCAAACAGTAGGCGGCGGTGGTCGGCGTCAGGCTTGTGCCGCGTCAGTGGGGGTCTGTGGGCGGCGACAACAACGGTCTGTCGGCGGTCGGGGGCGGTGACGGTTGGGGTGGTCGTTGGTCGAGGGCGGTGGCAGTAGGTGATGGACGGCAGCAGTCGGGGGCAGGGGTTGGCGGACGACAGCGACGGTCGGTGGTCAAGGGAGGCAATGGTCGGGGGGTCGGGGGCGGGCGGCGACATCAGTGTTCAGGGGTGTAGGCGGTGGGTGGGGTGGTAAGCGGCGGTCAAGGTGCGATGGTCGCGGTAGTGGTCGGCGGGGGGCGGCGGCGGTCGGGGTAGGCGGGGGGCGACGGCGGTCGGGGTCATCGGTAGTAGTGGTTGGTGGTAGGCAGGGTGGTAGGTCGCGGTTGGTGGTGGAGGTGGGGTTCGGTGGCATTTGAAATCATTCAATATTTGGAAGGATTTTGAAATCCTTCATTTGAAGGAATTTGAGGGAAATAATTTGAATTCTAATTCCAATTCATTTCTCAACTAAACACATTCAGAATGGAATTTAAATTTCAATTCTAATGAATTCCTACCAACCAAACACAATGACCAATGTATTCAGATTCCAATTCCATTGAATTCTTGCATACCAAACACCCCGTTATGGTTTTACTAATTAACTTTTTATTACTTTAAAACCATTTAAACCATTTAATAATACGTCTAATCAATTAACGATTAACTAATATACATGTACTCCCCGTTTAATTAATTATTTCTCTAAACATTTAATCACCACTAATTAAACCATAATCCATGAATCATGCCATGAAATATCACAGTTATTACTTGTCGTTACCGAAGGCGTAACTCATTGAATCGTACCTTGATAGTAACATTGTATTTAGTGATGATCAGATATCCAATGTCCAACATACTCCCACTTGGACAATTCATTGACTAATTGGCTTAACGTAAACAATAGTAGATGCCTAGCTGCATCTCACATGCAACTCTTTCCATTTTCTTCTTTGTTCCTCAGTTTGATGACACTGATTACCATTCAATATGGTTTAGTATACCATTGGCAAGTTTTCTCTCTTAGAATCTCGTATTGATAAGCTTCTAAGGACCTTATGAATATATGTACTTTGACTTAAACCAACAAGCCACTTTGATCTGTCTCTATAGATTTTATTCCTAAAGGCTTCACCAAAATCTTTCATTGCAAAACATTTGCTTAACTAAGATTTTACATCATTAAGCCTTCACATATTGTTTCCCATGATTAGTATGTCATTCATATACAAAATCAGAAAAGTAATATAGCTCTCACTTACCATCTTGTAAACACAAGGCCTATGTTTATGATTTATAAAGCCAAAATCTTTGATATTCTGATCAAAATGGAGATTCTAACTTCGAGATGTTAGTTTTAATCCATAAATGAATTTATTCAGTTTGCAAACCTTATTAGGATTCTTTGGATCCTTAAAACCTTCCTGTTGTAACATATAGACATATTTAGTTAGTTGTCCATGAAGGAATGTGTTTTTGACATCCATTTTTGTAACACCCGGATATTTTATAGACGAGACAGAAACAATAAACGTGAATAAAAGGAAGAAAGTGTAATTTAACCCAAGTAGAGGGGTTAAAAGTGTCAAAAGGACAAAAAGAATAAAAAGTTGGTGCATAAAAGGATATGGCCGCCCATAATCCCCTGCACACTTCTTCTCATTCGGTTTTTAGAGAGAGAAAGAGCAGAGAGTTTGAGTTTCTAGAGAGAGGAAGAAGAGGAGTTCAAATTCAAGGTAAGAATTCTTTGTTTTGAGTTGTTCTTGGTCGACCTATGCTTCGGTTGTGTGCTTATGTGTGTTATTTTATGTTCGGGTTGTGCGTTTTAGTGGGTTTTAGGTGTTAAAAATGTCTGAGAAGCTCAAGTGAAGGGCTTAAGCTCGAAAGCAGCTAAGGTGAGTTTCTAGAACCCCCTTTTTTACATGTTTTCACTAGTTTTGGGGCTAGAAAATACATGTGTGAATGTATTTATGAAAATAGGTTTTCACCCGTATGAGTATGTATGAATGTGTATGTGGGTGGGTGTAAATTTAGGATTTATATGTGAATTATGTACATATGATGAATGCTTAGAATGTTTCAACTAAGCTTAGATTACGATATAGGATGAATTGGGATTGATTTATATTGATTTAGTGTAAGTAGGTTGCCCATGCGCCTAAACAGTGGCCCATGCGCCCAACGGTCAAAAACCGTCTAAGTGTGCCCAACTGCCTAAATCCCATGCGCCTGAATAGTAACCAAACGCCTGGAATTTTGCACATAATGGCTAAGTGTCAGGCCCATGCGCCTGAATAGTGACCATGCGCCTAAAAGGCCCATGCTCCTAAGTGATTGATGACTAAGTGTAAGACCAGACGCCTGCATAGAAGCAAAGCGCCTGAACAGGGAGAAACACCCAAATAGTACCCAAGCGCCCAAACACTTAGAATTAATTTTGAAATTTTAGGAAAAATAGAATTTGTAGGGTTTGACCTGATTTGACTTATGGGTTATGATTACCCATTTTAAGCATGATTATGGGATGTTTTACGGTTATGGAATGTATGATTGATGTATGGTATGTATAATGTGTTATCTTTAAATGGTATTTATACGTATTTATTTTATGTTATAAAATACATTGAATATTATGTTATTACTTTACGTAGTATGACAAATGAATAAAAGAACGTAAAGAATAATGTAATAAAGTGAAAGATAACAAAGATGAAAAGTAAAACATAATGAACGAAAAAATGGATTGCAAGCAAATAAAGGGAGGTGCACGACCATGTTGTTGTTAGCTCAACTTTGATGCGGGTTAGCTACCCTAAAGGATGCACACATCGTCAATCATTGAGATTGAAAAGGCCCTTTGGTATGCCCTAGGTGAGTAGATCAGCTTCGTGCACAATGTTCGTGGTTTAATTACCATAGGTCCAGCATCAGCTTCGTGCACAATGTTCGGGGTATACCAATTGGTTTGAATGAATGGGAGAGATGAATTGCCCAAGGTGACTGGATCAGCTTCGGGCATAATGTTCGTGGTTTAATTACCACAGGTCCAGCATCAGCTACGTGCATAATGTTCGGGGTATTGTTCATCGATCCATATGAAAGTAAAAGAATGACGTAACGTACAAAGAAAGAAAGAAAGAAAGAAAGAAAGAAAGTAAAAGAATGATGTAAAGTACGTTATGAAAGAATGAGAACGAAAGTAAGAGAATGTTAATAAAAATCATGAAATGAAAGAATGCTATGAATATGATGGTGATGGAAAAATGAATGAGAATGAAAGCTAATAATAATATTCTCTATCTGTACGTATGATGCATGATCGCGTATGAAAGTAAAAAGGTTTTAACGAAAGTAAAGTATTTTATTTATAAAACTAGAACTCAGTCAGCAACGCAGACTTTTATGTATTTTCCAGTTGGCAGGTAAGAGTTGCTGAGGATGGCACGGGGCAGCTACTTGGCATTTTTGGGATGGCATCCATTAGTATAACAATGACATTTTTGTGATGTAATGCAATTAAAATATTTTAGAATAGTTAACTGTATTGTATTACTTTGCAAAAGTTGTCATTAAAATATATGAAATACATTTAATTAATTTTCACTGCGATGTTTTAAATAACTATATGTTTTATGTGCGATGAATGACCAACTGTGAGGTGTCCGGGAACGGGGCCTTACAAGTTGGTATCAGAGCCAAAGTTTAAGTATAATGGGTAAATATTTTCAAAAGAAACCTAAACTTAAACTGAGAATAGGACAAAGGGAAGGGATGTCAATCCAAGTAGCTACGTGCCATCTGGTATTTTCTTAAATGTTAACCGACATTATGTGCGCATGCTATTTGATCTGTTGCCCTTAGTAGATTTAGATACTGATATAGTCAGGATAGGAAATGCTTGGGGTATGAAGAGTAAAGTAAGTGGCTAATCATAACTGGCCACTGTAAATAGGGACTTACTATACTTGACATAAACTGAGCTATTACCTTTGAATGACCGTATTAGCGTTTGAATCTTATAGAGAGTTAGAGGATGGCTGGAGGTAGATCCTCTAAGGCTTCACGAGGCGGAGTACGTGGTGGACGTGGTGCTGGATCACGGTCCACAAGAGGAAGGCCTTGGGTTAAAAAGGTGACCCATAAGGAGCCTGAGACCCCTCATCCGGAGGGTCATGATGAGAGTGCTAATTTGAGAGCCTCGGTGAAGGAGGCCGTGGTAGAGGAGGTTCATCAGGTCATGCAGACGATCTTGCTGTCTGTGGTGACCGAAGTGATTAAAGCTGTAAGGGAAGGAGAAAGGAAGGATATGAATAGGTCCTCGGGAAGGAGAGAGCAACCTGTAACTATAGGGCATTTCAAAGATGCAAGCCCCCTACCTTTGATGGTAATGGCACTGCTGCTGCTGCTCATCGATGGGTGAGGGATATGGAGGCTGTCCTTGAAATCAGCGAGTGCCGGGAGGACCAGAAGGCGAAGTTTGCCACCCATTCGTTTGTGGACTCGGCTCTATGTTGCTGGGACAACATTGTCCAAGCCGAGGGTAGCAGGGCGATTGGTAGAATGAGGTGGAGCGAGCTGAAGAAGTTGGTGATCGAGGAGTTTTGTCCTCATCGGGAGTTGGACAAGGTGGAGAGGGAGTTCTTGCAGCTGGAGGCGGGAACCATGACACATTAGCAGCACACCACCAAGTTCAAAGAAATGGCATGGCTGGTGCCGGATCAGGTGACGCCCCTATCATGAAAGATTAAAAGATACATCCAGGGCTTGCCGGCGGATATCCGCAGACACATGATCGCCACTCGACCGAGTACGTTCAGGTCGGTAGTTGATTTGGCTGGCAGGTTGTTTGATGAGAGGGAGGTGACGGCGGTCGAGGGGAAAAAGACAAGTGGTGATGACCGTAACTGGAACTAGAAATGGTTTGGGCGTGGTGGCTTTACCCCAAATAACAAGAAAACCAGGGTAGATGATCGACGGGTGGTTGCTACAGGCTCGGGGACAAAAAGTGCGGTAAGTGTGGGAAGGAGCACGCTGGTGAATGCAGGTTGGGGCTAAATGTTTGTTTCAAATGCGGGAAGCCTGGTCACATCTCTAGACATTGCAGAGTAGCAAGGTGCTTCAAGTGTAGTGAAGTAGGTCACCTGAGTAGGGAGTGCAAGAAGCTGAGGGCAGAGAGTTCTGGAGCGGGGAAGAAGACCAGAACTGAGGAGCAAAAGGCAAGAGCCAGGGCATTCAAGATGACCAGGGAGGAGGCTAGGACGGACCCCGATGTTGTGTCAGGTACGTTTCTACTAAATCAAACTCTTGCTTCCGTGTTATTTGATTCTGGTGCTAGTAGGAGTTTTATTTCTATTGCTTTCTGTGACAAGCTTTCTATTAGTAGTAGAATGATTAGTGAGCCTTTCAATGTAGAAACCACTATTGGTAAGTCCACTAGAATTACTGATATGATAGAGGACTGCGCCATAAAACTAGAAGGTCATAGGTTTTCTACTAAATTGCATGTGATGCCCCTAGGTGGATTTGATGTAGTCCTAGGAATGGATTGGTTAGCGGACTACGAGGTGAACATTATGTGTCGCAAGAAGATGATTAGACTGACAGGGCCCGAAAGGAGTTCGGTGACAATATACGGTGATCGAGTTACGACAATTCCGAAAGTGATTTCGATGGCGGTGGCGGGAAAGTGCATGAGGCGTGGATGTAATGCCTATTTAGCATACGTGAAGGATGTAGACGCGTCAACACCACAATTGTCCGATGTACCAGTGGTGTGTGAATTTCCCTATGTGTTTCCAGAGGACTTATCAGGTGTGCCACCGGATCGTGAAATCAAATTTCAAATTGACTTGATGCCTGGTGCTCAGCCAGTAGCTAAGGCACCGTATCGCTTGGCTCCCTCAGAAATGAAGGAATTGATGGAGCAACTGCAAGATTTGCTTGATAAAGGTTTCATCCGACCAAGTATCTCTCCTTGGGGGTGTTCCGGTCTTGTTCGTGAAGAAGAAGGACGGTAGTATGAGGATGTGCATCGACTACCGTGAGTTGAACAAGTTGACGGTGAAGAATCAGTATCCATTACCAAGGATTGATGACTTGTTTGATCAACTTCAAGGTGCCAGTTGGTTCTCGAGGATAGACCTTCAATCTGGCTACCATTAGTTGAAGGTGAAAGAGTAGGATATTCCTAAAACAGCTTTTCGCACGCGTTATGGACACTACGAGTTCCTCTTTATGTCCTTTGGTTTAACAAACGCACCAGCTGCATTTATGGACTTGATGAATCGAGTGTGTCGGCCGATGTTGGATAAATCAGTGATTGTGTTTATTGATAATATCCTGATTTACTCGAGGAGCAAAGAGGAGCATGCTGATTACATTCGTGAAGTGTTGGAGACATTGAGAAAGGAGAAGTTGTATGCTAAGTTCTCCAAGTGTGCGTTCTGGTTGTGCGAAGTTCAGTTCTTGGTTCACGTGGTAAATCCTGAGGGGATTATGGTAGACCCGGTAAAGGTGGAGGCGGTGATGCAATGGAAGTCTCCAAAGATTCCATCCGAGATCCGTAGCTTCTTAGGGTTGGCGGGATATTATCGAAGATTCATCCAAGACTTGTCCAAGATAGCTTCTCCGTTGACTAAGCTGACCCGTAAGGATGTGAAGTTTGTATGGGGTCAAGATCAAGAGAAGGCTTTTGAAGAGTTAAAGATGAAGTTAACTCAAGCTCCTGTTTTATCCTTACCTGAAGGAAGCGAGGACTTGGTAGTCTATTCGAATGCTTTACTCGGGGTTGGGTTGCGTGTTGATGCAACGAGGGAAGGTTATAGCCTACGTATCCCGACTGTTGAAAGTTCATGAGGTTAATTATCCTACTCATGACTTGGAGCTGGCAGCTGTGGTCTTTGCCTTGAAGATTTGGCGGCACTACCTATACGGGACGAAGTGCACCATCTTCACTGACCACAAAAGCTTGAAGTACTTCTTCGAGCAGAATGATTTGAATATGAGGTAGAGGCGATGGTTGGAACTCATAAAGGATTACAATTGTGAGATCCATTACCATCCGGGCAAGGCCAACGTGGTGGCAGATTCCCTTAGCCGAAAGGAGAGACCCGAGCCGATTCGGGTGAAGGCTTATTAGTTGATTATGACCTCTGATGTGATGACGCAGGTCAAGGAGTTTCAAGACGAGGCTTTGAAAGAAGATCATCTTAACTCTGAAAGGATGAGAGGCTTAGTCGTAGAGTTGGGTGAAAACACTCTTGGTGTTAGAACCCGATATGGACGGATGTGGATTCCTCATTACGGGGATTTACGTGGAGAGATCATGGATGAGGCTCATAAGACTCGATATTCCATTCATCCCGGTGCTACCAAGATGTACCATGATATGAAGAAGGATTATTGGTGGTCGGGTATGAAGCGTGACGTAGCGGAATACGTGAGTAAGTGCCTTACTTGTTTGCAAGTGAAGGCAGAGCATCAGAAACCATACGAGAAAATCCAACCATTGGATATACCAGAGTGGAAGTGAGAGCATATCACCATGGACTTCATTATAAAGTTACCGAGTACCCCGAAAGGGTATGATGCCATATGGGTGATAGATGATCGTTTGACGAAGAGTGCTCACTTCTTACCGATCTGAGAGACGTATTCCTTTGAGAGACTCGCGGATCTATTTATCAAAGAGATTGTAGCTCGTCATGGTGTACCAGTGTCTATTGTATCTGATCGTGACACTCGGTTTACATCTAAGATTTGGAAAAAAGTCCATGATGCGATGGGAACGAGGCTACACATCAGTACGGCTTATCATCCTCAGACGGACAGTCAGTCTGAGAGGACACTCCAGACATTCAAGGATATGCTTCGAGCATGCGTGATCGATTTTGGAGGAAGTTAGGATGACTATCTGCCGTTAGCAGAATTCTCGTACAACAACAGTTATCATGCCAGCATTGGTATGCCACCATGCGAGATGCTATATGGTAGGAGATGTAGGACACTCGTTTGTTGGGGTGATATTGGTAAGAAAGAGTTGGGAAGTATTGAGGTGATCGAAGCAACGACTAAAAAGTTAGAAAAGATCAAAGCCTTTATGAAGGCAGCCAAATATAGGCAAAAGTCATACGCTGATAAACGGAGTAGACCGATTGAGTTCCAGGTGGGTGATAGGGTTATGTTGAAAGTCTCACCATGGAAGGGTATCATTCGGTTTAGAAAGCGGAACAAGCTGAGCCCGAGGTATATAGGACCTTTCCGAATCATTGCCCGAATAGGAGAGGTGGCCTATAGACAGAACTACCCGATGAGTTAAGTGAAATTCACCCAACATTCCATGTATCTCATCTGCAGAAGTGTTTAGTAGACGAGGATATGGTTGTACCACTGGAAGATATCGAAGTAGATGAACAACTCAATTATGTGGAGCAACCACTGGCGATCATTGAAGAAAGGAGAAAAGGTTAAGGAATAAAGTGGTTCCTTTTGTGCATGTACAGTGGAAGCACAGGAAGGGATCCGAGTCTACATGCGAGACTGAAGGAGAGATGAGGCAGCATTACCATCATCCGTTTGAGGAATAACGGGTTTCGAGGACGAAACCTATATAAGGAGGGTGGACTTGTAACACCCGGATATTTTATAGACGAGACGGAAACAATAAACGTGAATAAAAGGAAGAAAGTGTAATTTAACCCAAGTAGAGGGGTTAAAAGTGTCAAAAGGACAAAAAGAAAAAAAAGTTGGTGCAAAAAGGATATGGCCGCCCATAATCCCTTGCACACTTCTTCTCATTTGGTTTTTAGAGAGAGAAAGAGCAGAGAGTTCGAGTTTCTAGAGAGAGGGAGAAGAGGAGTTCGAATTCAGGTAAGAATTCTTTGTTTTGAGTTGTTCTTGGTCGACCTATGCCTCGGTTGTGTGCTTATGTGTGTTATTGTATGTTCGGGTTGTGTGTTTTAGTGGGTTTTAGGTGTTAAAAACATCTGAGAAGCTCAAGTGAAGGGTTTAAGCTCGAAAGCAGCTAAGGTGAGTTTCTAGAACCCCCTTTTTACATGTTTTCACTAGTTTTGGGGCTAGAAAATGCATGTGTGAATGTTTTTATGAAAATGGGTTTTCACCCGTATGAGGATGTCTGAATGTGTATGTGGGTGGGTGTAAATTTGGGATTTATATGTGAATTATGTACATATGATGAATACTTAGAATGTTACAACTAAGCTTAGATTATGATATAGGATGAATTGGGATTGATTTATGTTGATTTAGTGTAAGTAGGTTGCCCATGCGCCTAAACAGTGGCCCATGCGCCCAACAGTCAAAAACCGTCTAAGTGTGCCCAACCGCCTAAATCCCATGCGCCTAAATAGTAACCAAACGCCTGGAATTTTGCCCACAATGGCTAAGTGTCAGGCCCATGCGCCTGAATAGTGACCATGCGCCCAAAAGGCCCATGCGTCTAAGTGATTGATGACTAAGTGTAAGACCAGACGCCTGCATAGAAGCAAAGCGCCTGAACAGGGCAAAAACGCCCAAATAGTGCCCAAGCGCCCAAACACTTAGAATTATTCCTGAAATTTTAGGAAAAACAGAATTTGTAGGGTTTGACCTGATTTGACTTATGGGCTATGATTACCCATTTTAAGCATGATTATAGGATGTGGTTATGGAATGTATGATTGATGTATGGTATGTATAATGTGTTATCTTTTTATGGTATTTATACGTATTTATTTTATGTTATAAAATACGTTAAATATTTTGTTATTACTTTACTTAGTATGACAAATAAATGAAAGAACGTAAAGAATAATGTAACGAAGTGAAAGATAACAAAGATAAAAAGTAAAACATAATGAACGAAAGAATGTCTTGCAAGCAAATAAAGGGAGGTGCACGAACATGTTGTCGTTAGCTCAACTGTGATGCGGGTTAGCTACCCCAAAGGATGCACACAGGGTCAATCATTGAGATTGACAAGGTCCTCTGGCATGCCCTAGGTGACTAGATCAGCTTCGTGCACAATGTTCGTGGTTTAATTACCACAGGTCCAGCATCAACTTTGTGCACAATGTTCGGGGTATACTAATTGGTTTGAATGAATGGGAGAGATGACTTGCCTTAGGTGACTGGATCAGCTTCGGGCACAATGTTCGTGGTTTAATTACCACAGGTCCAGCATCATCTTCATGCACAATGTTCGGGTATTGTTCATCGATCCATATGAAAGTAAAAGAATGACGTAATGTACAAAGAAAGAAAGAAAGTAAGTAAGAAAGTAAAAAAATGATGTAAAGTACGTTACGAATGAATGAGAACGAAAGTAAGAGAATGTTAATGAAAAGCATGAAATGAAAGAATGCTATGAATATGATGGTGATGGAAAAATGAATGATAATGAAAGCTAATAATAATATTCTCTATCTGTACGTATGATGCATGATCGTGTATGAAAGTAAAGAAATGTTTTAACGAAAGTAAGGTATTTTATTTATAAAACTAGAACTCACTCAGCAACGCTGACTTTTATGTATTTTCCAGTTAACAGGTAAGAGTTGTTGAGGATGGCACGGGGCAGCTACTTGGCATTTTTGGGATAGCATCCATTAGTATAACAATGACATTTTTTGATGTAATGCAATTATAATATTTTATAACAGTTAACTGTATTGTTACTTTGTAAAAGTTGTCATTAAAATATATGAAATACATTTAATTAATTTCCGTTGCGATGTTTTAAATAATTGTATGTTTTATGTGCGATGAATGACCAACTGTGAGGTGCCCGGGAACGGGGCCTTACAATTTTCAATATTTGATAGTCATAATATGAAACAATGGCAAGGAGTATCCTAATCGACTTAAGCATGGTTACTAGTGATAAAGTTTCCTTGTAATCAACACCTTAAGTTTGAGTAAACCCCTTTGCAACTAATCGTGCTTTGTAGGTTTGCACCTTTTCATCCAGGTAAGTCTTCTTTTTGAAGATCCATTTACACCCTAAAATTCAAGAGTAAGGTCAACCAAGTTCCATACATGGATTGCATCTCATCCCCTATGGCTTCTTGCCATTTTTGGATTAAGAAGCCATAATTATAGATTTGTAATTAGCAGGTTCATCCTAATCCACTATCATGATGTTGCCATTTTCATGAATTATAATATATCTATCGGGTTCATGCAAATCTCTAGTATTTCTACAGATGCTTTGAATAACTACGGATTCCTGAATCCTCTCAGGTTCGGGTTGATCGGTAGTTAGAGTTTGTTATTATATTACAAGTCTTTCCAAATTTCTTCTACATCCATATGATTTTATGCAATCCCTCACGTAAGAGGTTCCTTCTTTAAGAAGACAACTCTCTTTTTGATAACAACCTAGTTTTTAGCAGGATTATGGAAATATTAACCAATCATTTTTTGGCATCCGTTGAAAACAACTTTATAGCCTCGGGGTTCCAGTCTATTTGGATATTTACAAGTAACATAAGTGTTACAACCTCATACCCTAAGGTACTTGACACTTTGGGTTTAACCTCATGCCAAATCACATAAGACATTTTGTCCACATTTTTAGTCAGAGCTAGATTAAGTATTTTAGCGTTAATCTAAAAAAACGAAACTTAAAATCGTGTGAGGAAAATTTGTATGACACATCATGATTGAACCATATCTAATAGTGTTTTATTTTCCTTTTAATGAACCATTAAACTGTGGTGTTTTGGGTGGAGTGAGTTATAAGATGATCATTGATTGAACCATATCTAATAGTATTTGATTTTCCATTTAATGAACCATTAAACTGTGGTGTTTCTGGTGGAGTGAGTTATAAGATGATCCTATATTTGCTTAGATTTTCATCAAATTCTTTACTAAGATATTCACCTTAATCAGATCGAAGTATCTTAATCGTTATATCTAGCTAGTTTTGTACTTCATTTTGTATTGTCTGAACAATTCAAACGTTTTATGTCTACGCTTCATAAGATAAACATAACTATATTTATTAAATCATTTATAAATATAACAAATTACATTTCTCTATTTCTACCTATTGATTTAAGTGAACTACATACATCTGTATGTATGAGTCTTAATAGATATTAACTTTTTCACATATATCAACAAAAATTAACGAAAGGAAATTATGTCAACTTTTCAGTTAAACATAATCACATTCATCAAAATGCTCTTGACCTATGCATTTTAAAATTCCTACATTCTAAAGTTTTTTCATACGATTCTTGTTTATGTGCCTCCAAGTTGAAAATGTCATAAATAAGCATCATTAAAATCCAAGTTTGTACGTTTATAGGAGACGTTATATATATCGTTATTATTATGAACTTATATCTCATAGATTTAATCATGTGATTATGCATTAAAGTAGAAAACATTATTCAAATATGCACAAATATAGTCACCATTGAAAGCATATTTAAAACCTTGTTCAGTCAAACAAAAAACTGAAACAATATTCCCGGTCAAACTAGGTACGTAACAAACATAGTTCAAAAGAAGTTGTAAAATATTAGAAAGTAAAAGAACATATTTTCTTACTGCCTTCACTGCAACCTTTTGTCCATTGCCAGCATGGAGTTTCAGGTCACCTTGTTTCAGCTTCCTAACCTTCCTTAGTCCCTGTGAATCATTACAAATTTGAGAACCACAATCTAATGTCAAATATCTAAGATTTTCTAAAGAAAAAGAAGGTTTCAATAACAAATATACCCAAGGGTCCTGCTTTAAAAGACTTGTTCTGTTTCAGCTCAGCCAAGTATTTAGAGCAGTTCCTTTCCTAATACCCGGTTTCATCACATTGAAAGCACTTAGCATCCTTTGAAGGATATTCTTGGTGGAAACAACGTTGCCCTTTCCTTTCAAACTCTTTTTGCTCTTTCCCTTGGCATTAGGCTTTCTTATGAGAGTAATCAATTATGTCTTTCGATTTGATATCCGCACTTGTCCGCCTATACTAGAGCATGACAGGTACACTTGCCGATTGTGTGAGGCATAGTTTGGTAACCCCTTTTCAAACTAATTTATGAAAATCATTTTAATAATTAAAATGATATATACACACACACACACACATATATATAGGAGAGGGTTCAAATGAAAACCATGTTTATAATTAAAAACCTTAAAAACCACCACTACCCAATCATATAATTTACAATTGATTTAATTTTTTAATTATTTAAAGTATATTTGAATAAAGTTCAATCTTTTGTTTTGAAATCATTATATATTTTTTAATTTAAACTCGAAGGAACAAAGATGATGACGAAAAGACTTACATAACGTAACTTGTATGAGTTACATGTATGTAACTTTTAGTTGTACACTTGGTAACACGTACTTGCATGTACATAACCCCTACATGTACATAACTCTTAGTTTTACACTTTGTAACACATACTTACACATATGTAACCCTTGGTTTTTATGGTTCACATTTATAACATGGTTTTTAAGAAATCCCTCCCATATATATATATATATATATATATATATATATATATATGTATATAGAGAGAGAGAGAGGGAGGGAGGGAGGTTCCACTAAAAAATATATTTTACCTAAGAAGGCTAAGAAGAAATGAGGTGGTGACATGTGGCAAAACTAGAAAATAGGATTAAAGGTATTTTGGTCTATTAACCATTTAATTTAATTCTCTTTCTCCTTTTAAAAATGTAGCACATTTCTTTTACACACTTTTTTCACCCACAAATCCTATCAAAAATTAACCTCAAAATACAACCAAAGCCTAAATGTCTCTCGTTGTCTTAAACTTCATAATTACATACAACAACTAATCGGTGACTAAAGATGTTAACTTGAGTGGTGGGTATTAATTGGTAGTGTTTTAAGACAATAATTCAGTAGTCAATGATAGTGGTAATTGAAGATAATGAATAATGACGGAGGATGATATCAATGATCAATGGTACTCAAATGTCATTCGTTTAATCACATTTAGTTGTATTGTTGATTGTTCAAGCACAAAACAATATATAGATTGTTGTTCTAACGCCAAACAACATGAAACGTGTTATATTAACGCAAATATTGAGCATTAAAATAGCAAAAAAAAGTGTTATTTCTATTTTGTTTGATATTTTGACATAATACACCACATAAACATCACATGAGACCTTGTTATTTGACATAAAACAACATAGAACATGTTACGTAAAATAGCACAAAATTATGCTATTTGACAAAACAACACAAAACTGTGTTGTTTGATGCAAAAAACACAAAACTGTAATGTTTTGATAAATACAACACAAATTTGTTCTGTTTTGATTTAATACAGCACAATTTTGTGCTATTTTGATTAAATATAGCATAATTTTGTTGTGTTTTATAAAACACGGCACAAGTTTGTGTTGTTTTATGAAACACAGCACAAGTTTGTGCTGTTTTATGAAGCACAGCACAAGTTTGTGTTGTTTTATGAAATCCACCACAATTTTATGCTGTTTTATGAAATATGAAATCCAGCATAATTTTGTGCTGTTTTATGAAACCCAACATAATTTTGTACTGTTTTATGAAATCCAGCATAATTTTGTGATGTTTTATGAAATCCAGCATAATTTTGTTTTGTTTTATGAAATACAGCACAATTTTGTGCTGTTTTATAAAATACAGCACAAAAACGTTAAAATACTGCACAATTTCACCTAATTTGTTTTTTTATAAAAATATAGCAAGCCTATACTCAATTTAAAGAGAAAAAATGTTTGATTTTTTGGTGCATTTTTTTAAAATAACCTAGCATGAAAAAGTTATAAACGTTTAAAAAAATTGGGGGAAACTCAAAAAAAGTCAAGAAAAGTGATTACATACCGAAAATACCCTTCCATCTTTTTATTTACAACATTATCATCTTAGACATTGATTAAGAAATGGAAATCTAAGATCATTTCTTACTCTTCTTAGGCAAAATTTATTTTTAGTAGAACATCCCCCTATATATATATGTATATATATATATACATATACATATATATATATATATGTATATACATATATATATATATATATATGTATATATATATGTATATATATATATCTATTCTGACAACCCTGAAAAAAACATTATACATTATTATGTATACATATACATGTCATACTTATATATTTTACGTATGCATGTTTTGCATGCATATAAATAGAACTTTTACGTAGGCATGTCTACATGCAAATACAAAAATGGAAATTTTACGTGTGCATGCAAGTATATGTATAAAAATGAAGCATGTATGATAGTGTACGTACATATATTTCACTTATGGTATAGAGATACATAAGTTGGATTTATAAAACCATCTGAGTATGATTATTCTGCGCAAACGTATATATATGAAAACTTGGTATGCATGTTTGCATGCGCACATATATATATATATATATATATATATATATATATATATATATATATATATATTCTACTTATATAAATATATAAATGTATTTTTTACAAATGTATACCTATACACATGATTTAAAGTGGCGATTATCAACGTTACTACAAAACTTAATTATGTATACGTATCAAAACAAACACAACCCAACCAAAACCCTAGTTAACATCCAAACAAAGAACTTGACATCAAAACAAACTAAACCCTAATGTACCTAAACACTAAACCAAAACACCAAACCACCTTCCCAAACCTTCGGTTGATTTAGTATGATCAAAACTACCACCCGAAACACCATCTAGAACCTCTCGGCCCATGTGCATCAACAACCATAGATTGCCACCTTGTGTTCCTAGTTCATTAGTCACCAAATCACCATCATTACAAAATGGATGTGGCAAATTCTTGAAAACTCTCGGGCAAACATGCATGAACATAAGCCTACTAAGAAAATTAAGAAGTTTCCTAACCTTATCCCTCTAAACCGCCACCACACCACCCTACTATCACCACCACACGCCACCTAAGTCATCACCTTGACTAAGTAATCTTGCATTCACACCATACTTGAAAACTTGTGCAAATGAAATACTCATAACTCAAGGTGAGTCATGCTCACCATAGCTTGCCACCTTGCAATTAATCACCACCTCTCTCTCTCGGGCATTCTCTAAAAACTGCCACCTAAGCTACCTAGTGACCAACACCTCTAAGCTAGTAACTAGACATAATGATTGCTTGTTGAAACACATCCATAAAAACACTACCCTTCGGCCATATCACAACCACAACCGCACACCACTTCCGAATTCTTTTTCTTTGAACTTCTCGACATCCCCGTTAAACCACAAACACACTAACTTCCAACCACAACTATCGAGCACCACCACCTTTACTCCACCAGCTCATATACAAACAACCAACAACAACCACACGCCATAACCATCTCCACCATTACCCGTAGCACAACCACACCAACATCACCAACCGCAACCATCACCTTTCACCACCTTTTTATTCCCTCTCACCTCTCGGTTCTACAAACAAAACAAACACCCAAGTTAACCATCTTCTCAATCAAGAACTTAAGACAAGGGTAAGGTATTTCTAAAAATATTTACTGAAGATTTATATATGTGTTACAACCACATATAAAAAGTAGTTTTAGTATATATACACCAAAACAAATCTCAAAAGGTCTTGAAAACTTTAATTCCCATCAATTACAGTAATAAAATTTGAAATCTTATGACAAAAAGGATATTTTGTAAATTTATGAAATTTAATCATGTAATATTAAGGAAAAATAGGTAAAATACTAAATAATTGCAATTGTGGGAATAAATATTGAAAAACCTTTACATTATTCTATATATTTTGACAAATTATGATAAATATAACAATTTATAATAAATAAAATACTTAAAAATATAAAATAATTCGAGAAAATTCTGATAAATTCACAGAATAATAATTGAAGTATAAAGGTCTCTGGAATTATTTCAGAATTTATCTCTTCATTATAATTGATATATGAATTTTTATGTGTTCTGAAATAGGAAAATCTAAATAAATACTTAAGGTATATAATAAATTCTGAGAAAATCATGGATGCAATATTAAATCTTCTGCAGAAAATATAAATTTCATAATTTTTGGAATTTTATAATTATTTTTGCTAAATATTAAGATTATTGTAAAATTTACAGAAACTGATCTGCTACGAGTTAGACTTTGATATATTTCTATGATGTTCTATTTTATATATGAAACTTTCTATAAAATTTTAGAAATTTATGGACTACAGAAGCTATTTTAAATGAATTTTGGGAATACTATAGAAATTACAGAAAACAACCTGTTGGGAATTAAATGTTATAAAATTTATGAGATGTTACAAATTGTTTAAATAACATTCTGTAAATTTTTGGTGATTTTTGGATAATCGTAGCTAATTTTGATGATTTATAAACTTTAGACTAATTATAAGTATTTATGTATAGTAAAATAAATGTTGAAAAATTTATGATAAACATTTGACTATTTACAGCTGAACTTTCAAATATTAAATCTGAGGTTCTGAAATTTAAAAAAATTAATGTCTAATTCTGTGAATTATTTTATAGGTTCCACTTTGGAGATACGGTGAGATTCATAGCCTCATTTTTGACCCTTTTGGTATTTGTGAAGTTTTTGGGGAAAAACATACTGGTTACGTTGATGTATTATTTTGAAAATATTTTGATACTTACTGTCATTTGCGATACAACCATTAGTTCGAATGAGGAACCGTCCGATAATATTAGTACTGCTACTTAGGAGAATATTTGCACCAACAGAATGAGTGTTGATGTGTTGCAAAACACATCTCTTTTTATCCCATTTTAGAGTCGGTTTTGTTTAATTTAGTAGTTAAAAGTGTCGTTTTTACTTAGTTTTGGTTATTTTATGGTTTTACAGGTGTTTGAGGACCGAAAAGTGGTTTAGAAGCCTCGGAAATAAAGAAACGGAGTCAAAAGATGAAGAGTTGAGACTGGGAGGATTTTCAAGTCACAAAACGAAGAAAACTCTCTGGAAATTGAGTTCTTCGAGTGGCTCGAAAGGGGTTTTGTACCCTTCGAGCCACGCGAAGAGGGGATTCCACGGAAAAATTAGGTTTTCGTATAAAAAAACCACTTTTACACCCCTATTCGAAGGACTTGACTTTGAGCGGCTGGAGACGAACCATAAGGGTGATTTAGAGCATCTTGGAGCAATTGGAGCATAGGATTGAAGCTTGGATCATTCGTGTGTTTGATTTCGGGTTCTAATCACTTTCGTTATTGTTTTCTTAATCGAACATGATGAATAACTTGATTGAATCTAAGTTTTGTTTTCTGTTTTGATCTGATTATGAGTAGCTAAGTCTTTTACACTATCTAGATGATGATTAGTTGATGATTGTGAATGTTAGAATGGTTGAATTGATGAATGTTTGATATTATTGTAAAAGACTTGATTTTGGTTAATTGAATGAGTATTATGTATTGATTTCTGTTTCTGGATGCATGTTTATCCTATATGAATAGCCTATGAATGTCTTTCATTATGGTTATCATATGTTGGACCAAAAGAACCAATGAGCCAAGATCAGGAAAACCTCTAAGTCCCACATGCCACTGCAACAACTGCTGAAGACTCCCATCAGCTGTTCTGACAAAGTCTGAAAATCAAAGTATGAAGATCAAAGAACTGAAGAACAACAGCTGAAGACTCTAAAGTACTGAAGACAAGTACTGAAGTCTGAAGTACTGATCATACAAGTACTGAAGACTTCAAGTACTGAAGACAAGTGCTGAAGAATCAAAAGCTGAAGAACTGAAGAACTGAAGACCTTCTACTGAAGCACAAAGTCTGAAGACAAAGACTGAAGACAACAGCTGATGACATCTGCTGAAGTCGTCAGCTGTTACATCATCTGAAGCCAAGTCGAAGAACAAGTGCTGAACTCAGAGTTTGTCACAACAGCTGAAGAAGTCTTCTTCAGTTGTTGTGATGGTTTTTCCCTTTCAGTAGTTTATCTTGTTTCAGTAGTTGTACAATAGCTGAAGAGCTTGTTCTTCAGCTGTTATAGTATCAATAGTTAAAAACGACTGAAGAGTTTGTTCTTCAGTCGTTGTAGGATTTCAGTAGTTTACTTTTGTCAGTACGTGTAAAAGATAGGAACATTTTTGTAAGAAGATGTCAGCTGTTGACATCTTCAGTAGTTTTATGTTCCATCAGTTGTAATTTTAATAATCGGTTGATGTCAGAGAAAGGACATCACCACCATCCTTTTGCCGCCTATAAAAGGATGGTGAACCATGCTGTTTTAATTGCCGAAACGTGTTGAGCAATAGAACAATTAATTTTTCGCAGAACTATTTTCTCTCTCTATATTCGTGCTTTTAATTGAAATATCTTTATGTTCTTACTTTAATTGCTAATTAACGTGCTAAATCCGCTGCAAACCAATCTGATTGATCAAACGAGAGGCTGAGATCCTGTCAAATGGTATCAGAGCAGGTTAATCATTGATCGATTTCACTATTGATCATTTGAAACTGCTCTTTTGATCTCTCTGTTTGATCGAATTAGCAATTTGCAAGAATTAGCCATAGAGAGTGAGTTTCTGCTGTTTCTGGCCAAAATCTTGAGGTTCTCTGGTGGTCTTGAGTCACTTTTGTCTTGCTTAAACTTGTTTTTGACTAAAACCTGAGATGACGACACTAACTAATGATCCTCACAATACTGGTTCCTCAACCAAGCCTCCGATGCTTGTAAGGAACGAGTATAACATATGGCAAAGACGTATGCTTCACCACTTGGCTGTCAACAGTGCTGGTTGTTGGAAGTCAGTGGTGCATGGACCATACAAGCCCATGGTGAGCGTCCCTGAATCTAATGAACAGGTTGCGAAGAAACCTGAACAATATTCAGACGAAGATCTAAAGCTGTTCGAAATTGATGCTAGAGCCCATGGAATTTTAGCCATGGCTATTCCTAATGAGATTTATTCAGGGCTCTTGCATCATGAGTCTGCTCATGACCTATGGGTTGCTTTAAAGAAACAATTTGGAGGAACTGATTCGGTCTTAGCAAACAATAGGGAAATCCTGGCCCAACAATATGAGACATTCTCATATAGAAAGGGTGAAACTCTGACCCAGCAGTTTGAGCGGTTCTCTTGTTTGATCTCTGAGCTGAAGATGGTCAAACAAGAGTACTCCAAAAGGCAAATGAACAACAGGTTCCTCAGGTCACTGCCTGAGAGATGGGACACATACACCATTGTCCTACGCTCCAGTGCTGATCTGGAAACTCTATCTCTCACCCAACTTGATGAAAACTGCTCACTTTTGAGAGAGAGATAGAGCAAAAGAGGAAGTTGTCCTCTTCTGGCAAGCTCGCTGATGACTTTGTCCAAGGTAATACTGCCTTGATAAGTCATGAGTCAGAATATGCTTCATCAGAAAGTTCTTATGATGAGCATATTGATTTCTCTACCAACTCAAAAAAACCTTTTGTTGGTGTTAGTAGTTCAGGAGGTGGTGGTGACAACTTGTGCTTTTTGATGGAGGACTTGAAGGGCATTCCAGATAATGATCTGGAAGAGATGGATATTTTGAACCAAATGGCAATGATAAATATCCGCTCTCAAAAGTTCTACAAGAGAACTGGTAGGAAATTCCCTGGACTCTCTGGCAAAACCAAAGTTGGTTTTGACAAGAGCAAGTTGAGGTGTCACAAGTGCCAAAGGCTTGGACACTTTGCAAGAGAGTGTAGATCGTCTGGATCTAACTCCTCTGCACCCTTTGTGACTTTTCCCAGCAATAGCTCACAGCACAGAGGGCAACCTTCCTCCAGCTCAGGCCATCCATCACAAGCACAGGCACCACCTGCTTATTTTGTGCCACAGGGTCATATGCCATATCCTTACCCCTGTTACTACATGCCTCAGCCTAGTCAAGCTCAAGCACCCTCGGCTCAACCACCTCATGCTCTTCCTGAGCCTCAATCTTCCCAATCTCATCATCACACACAACCTCAACAACATAGCTTTTTCACCCCAAGTGTTGTTGACTAGAGTAGTCTACCAGAAGAGCTATCTGGTCAGGAACAACTACTCCAAGGTGCTGGTCAACATGGTGGTGACCAACCTTTTGGAAATCTTGCTCTGATGGCCCTTGATTCTGCTGAGGGGTCATCATCGAATGCCTCATCTCAGGTATCCACTGAGGCAAAAGCCAAGCTTTGTTCAGAATCATGCATAGCAGCATTTGCTTCTATTAGAGAAGCAAATGTAGCTTTAATAGATAAAAATCTTGAGCTTGAGCACACTATTTCCAAAAGAAAAGCTGATTTTGAGGCTGCACTAAAAGATAAAAATGATGAGATTTACAAGCTTAAATGCCAAATCAAAGATGATAAAGCTAGGGAAGATGTACTTCTAGAGAAGTACAGAGACCTCAAGGAAACTCTTGCAACCACCCAAGTTGAGTGTGATCGATGGGTGCAATCATGCAAGGGTTTTGAAATGCTTCTGCGCAAGCAATCAGCTTCCAATGTGAAGTTTGGCATTGGTTATAATCACACTGCTCCTCCTACAGATTTCACTTCAAGAGCAGAAGTTGAATCTGATGGGGAGAGCAATAACCAATCCTTCTCATCATGTGACCTACTATCTTCTGAATCAGCATCATCAGAGATAGAAGTCAGCATTAACTCCTGCCAAAACCAATCAGCTGATGCTACAACAGCTGATGGTTCAAATGCTGACTGTCACATGACCAAAAGGCTGATCAACTCAGGTGTTGTCACTAGAGGTACTGAAGGTACTGGAGAGCAAGTGACAACATCTGAAGTTCAAACCTCAAATACTGTTAGCACTAAAGAGAAGAAAACTAACAGTAGGAAAGGTTTGAAGACAGCTAAAGAGGATACCAGGAAAGCAGGCACTAGGAAGAAAACTGCTGGTACTGATGGCAAACAGCTGAAGAACAAGTCTTCAGTAGTTAAATCCTCTTCAGCTGATGATCAGCATAAGATGAAGAAGAAGCCATGTGAGATATGTGGCTTGTTCAATCATCTTACTGATGATTGCTGGTACAAAAGGGGTTCCAAACTCAAACAGAAGGAGAAAATCAATGAGGACATCAATAAAATGAAGAATGAGTTTGAAACCAAGTTTGTACTAGCAACATCCAAGCCTGAAATCCCTAAGCCTAAAGCTAAATCCAAAAAGAAGGTAAGGGTTACTCAGGCAACAGCTGAGGTTGCTCAGAAAAAGATGGTACAACATAGGAATCCATCATCAGCAATCTCCAGTGTGTCTGAGGAGCTGAAGGCTTTATCACAAAATCAGACACAGCTGGTGATGATGGTTCAGCAACTAGTGCGAAGAGTCAACCACTTAGATGCTCCTGTGTTGAAACCACAGAAAAGGAAGCCCAAGCCAAAGGGTTCCTCTTCTGCACCATCTTCTTCACCTCAGGCTGCCATACTTAACACAACTGTTAGTGCTGCACCTGTAGCTGAGAACAGACCCAAAACCAAGCAGGTTTGGGTCTCCAAGACCAACTAACACATGGTTGTGTTTGCAGGGTTCTTCAACATGCCATAGAAGCATCTGGTATGTAGACAGTGGAGGATCCATGCACATGACAGGAAGCAGCTTCCTTCTTAATGACTACTCTCAAGGAAAGAAGGGATTTGTTTCCTTTGGCAATGATGCAAAGGGTTACATCATCGGAAAAGGCTTTGTTTCCAATGGGTAAATAAGGTTTGATGATGTTAACCATGTGGAGAATCTCAAGTACAACCTCTTGAGTGTCAGTCAAATGTGTGACAAAGGCCATGTTGACCTTTCACAAGCCAGAACTGTCAGATTCTGTCATCCAAAGTTCTGAGTTTGATTGACAAGGCATTGGATGAACACACTCTCCTGAAGGCCAACAGGACAGGAAGAGTGTATGCCTTAGATCTTTCTAAAAAGATGGATCTAAAAGGCCATCCTTGCCTATTCTCCAAGGCATCTCCTCAAGAGTCTACACTATGGCATAGAAGGCTGGGTCATGTTAATTTCAAGAACATGAATCAACTTATAAGCCATGGTTTAGTAAGAGGATTGCCTCAGTAGGAGTTCAAATATGAAGATGACTGCACTGCTTGCTTGAAAGGAAAACAACACAAAGTTTCATTCCCTTCAATAGAAGAACCAAAGTCCACTGCCTGCTTACAGCTTCTACACATGGATCTCTTTGGTCCTGTCAGAGTGATGAGCATGGCAAAGAAGAAATACTGCCTGGTAATTGTGGATGATTATTCCAGGTTTGTATGGACTTTCTTCTTGCACTCCAAGGATGAAGCAGCAAAGACAATAGTGAACTTTGTGTTACTTGTAGAAAAGCAGTATTCCCTACAGGTCAAGTGTGTGAGGAGTGACAATGGAACAGAGTTTAGAAACCACACACTTGATGACTTCTACCTGTCCAAGGGAATTAGAAGGCAGTTTAGCATTCCTAGAACTCCTGAGCAGAATGGAGTGGTGGAGAGAAAGAACAGGACCCTCATTGAAGCAGCAAGGTCAATGTTGCCTGACTCAGGGTTGCCACTGACCTTTTGGGCTGAAGCTGTCAATACAGCTTGCTATGTACAGAATAGAGCTTTAGTGAATAAGAGGTTGATGAAGACTCCTTATGAAGCTCTTCATCATTTGGCCCTCTGATTTCATTCTTTAGAGCATTTGGGTGTCCATGTTTCATTCTCAACACTAGCAACCCACTCCAGAAGTTTGCTAGTAAGGTGGATGCAGGGTATTTTGTTGGTTATTCATCAACTTGCAAGGCATACAGAGTCTTCAACTGTAGAACAAAGGGGGTTGAAGAAACTCTGCATGTTAAGTTCAATGAATCTCCAAAGGACAAGATTCCACAAAACCCTGTGGAGTTGTTTGATCTGGACATACTGCAATATGTTCCTTATCAACCTCCATCTGTTGAGCCTGTCAACAGATCTTCACCTGGTGGTACTGATGATGATGTAGTCAATACTCACCTCTTCAGGTTTAGTGACAACCTGCCTGAGTCCACTGAACCTGATGCTCCTGTAGCCTCAGCAGCTCCATCCACCACAAATGCTGATGAGATTTCTGCTTGCTCTACTTCGTTTGAGCTGCCATCCTCTACATGGTTTCAGGAATCTCCATCACCATCTGTTGCTGCTGATGGGTCTACAAACACTTGCATAGATATCATAGTCTATTAAGAGCTCAAGAATCACCCCACATCTCAAATCATTGGTGATATTCATGCTGGAGTTTCAACCAGGAATCAATTGTCCAACTTCTGCTTCTATGCTCTCTTCATCAGTCAGCAAGAGACAAAGAACTATCATATTGCTTTAAGAGACAATGGATAGGTGGAAGCTATGCATCTTGAGCTTCTTCAGTTTAAGAAACAGCAAGTGTGGGAGCTTGTTCCATTACCCAAAGGTAAGTGTGCTATAGGCACCAAGTGGGTATTTAGGAACAAAACAGATGAGAAGGGCCAAATTGTCAAGAACAAGGCAAGGCTGGTTGTTCAAGGGTTTGCACAAGAGGAAGGCATCGATTATGATGAGACCTTTGCTCCTGTGCCCAGACTGGAAGCAATCAGACTATTCTTAGCTTATGCTGCCTTTCACAGTCTTAAGGTTTATCAAATGGATGTCAAAAGTGCCTTCTTATATGGAAAATAAAAGAAGAAGTTTATGTGTGTCAACCACCAGGCTTTGAGGACAATAAACATCCTGATTGGGTGTACAAGCTTGATAAGGCTCTTTATGGGCTGAAGCAAGCTCCTAGAGCTTGGTATGAGACACTATCAACTTTTTTTTTAGAAAATAAGTTCACTAGAGGCACCATTATAAAACCGTATTCATCAAGACTGTGGGACAACATAAGCTCCTTGTTCAAATCTATGTAGATGACATCATCTTTGTATCCTCTGATCCAAAGTTGTGTGATGAATTTACAAAGCTCATGAAGCTAAGGTTTGAAATGAGTGCTATGGGAGAATTACAGTTCTTTCTAGGTTTGCAAATCAAACAACAGGATGATGGAATCTTTATCCATCAGTCTAAATATTCAAAAGAGTTGTTGAATAAGTTTGATTTACAAACCTGTAAGCCATGTTCTACTCCCATGAGCAGCATCACACAACTAGATGTAGATCAGAAAGGTAAAGCGGTTGATGAAACCCTTTACAGATGTATGATCGGGTCTTTGATGTACCTTACAGCTTCTAGACCAGACATCATGTTTACAACATGTGCTTGTGCTAGATTTCAGGCTGCACCTAAAGAATCCCATTTGATTGCAGTCAAAAGGATCTTTAGATATCTGCAAGGTACCCAATCACTAGGTCTTTGGTATTCAACTAGGCATTCTTGCAAACTAGTTGCTTTCTCTGATAGTGACTATGCAGGATGCAAAGTCACCAGAAAATCCACTTCTGGTGGTTGCCAATTCCTAGGCAATTGTTTAGTTTCTTGGCAGAGTAAGAAACAGACATCAATTGCTACATCCACTGCTGAAGCTGAGTACATTGCTGCTGCAAGTTGTACCTCTCAGATACTCTGGCTTCAGAATCAACTTCTGGATTATGTCATTAATGAGACAAAGACTCCATTACTAATGGATAGTGCTTCAGCTCTTTGTATTGTCAAAATCCAGTCCAGCACTCTAGGACCAAACATATTGAGATCAGACATCATTTTATCAGGGATTGCTATGAAAAAGGTCTGATTGATCCTAAGTTTGTTCCTAGTGCTGATGAGCTTGCAGATATTTTTACCAAGCCTTTAGATAGTGCTACTTTCCAAAACTTGGTACTAAGGCTAGGTATGCTGCAGCTAGAATAATTTGACCAATGCTGATGCTCCCAATTCACAACTACTAATGAGCATTAGGTTAAATACAAGTACAGATGAGTAATTTAGTCTTCAGCTCTTTCACAACTACTGAAGATTAAATTGACTCAAGTACCGCTGTACATTATTTATTGAAAACAACTGATGTAGTGAGGTGGATTACAACTACTGATGTATGATTTTCAAATAAATAAGTACTGAAGAACAAATTTTACTCACAAGTACTGATGTGTAATCTTACACAAGTACTGAAGACAAAATTTGTTCACCAGCTCTTAAGAGTATATCATCAGCACTTGTGAACATCTGATCACAAGAGCTGAAGGCTAATATTCACAAGAGCTGAAGGGTCAATGAAACATCTGAAAGTCAGCCAAAGAGCTGATGAGTAAGTGTGGAGGCTAGCATGAAACAACTGATTTGACGGAAACAGCTGATGAGTAATTTCTCATCAGCTGATACCAACAGCTGCTGTTTCATACCCAAACAACTGAAGGACAAAACCATGTCTTCAGTAGTTTCATAACTACTGATGGCTAATACCAAGTCCTCAGTTGTTTACAACAACTGAAGCAATACCATGTCTTCAGTAGTTCATAACTACTGATATCAGTAGTTCACAACTACTGAAGGCTAACACCAAATCTTCAGTTGTTACAATGTCTGAAGAAGAATATTAGGTCTTCAGTAGTTCATAACTACTGAAGACTGACAATAACTCTTCAGCCGTTTACAACATCTGAAGGACAAAACCAAGGTTTCAGTAGCTTTAACCACTGAAGACTAACACCAAGTCCTTAGATGTTACAACCACTGAAGGTTAAGACCACGTCATCAGTCGTTACAACAACTGATAACTAACACCAAAACCTTCAGTAGTTTTCTTTCAGCCTTTGACCTACCCTATAAATACCCAACGTTCAGAGCATTTACTCCTCACTTGACCTAACCTTTCAAAACCTCTGAACTTCCCATACACCATTAATGGCGACCATGCAACTGAAACCTCGACACAACTGTGTCGCTCATCTCACCAAATCGCCATTATGGCCCAAATTTCACCAATCCGTCGATCTCATGACCGACTCACCTTACAAAACGGCTTTTCTTTTAAACCCCACCATATACACCGACTCCTTGATAGAGTTTGGAAGAACATAACCGTCCAAACCGGAGAGCAGGATGGCGAGGTCTCTCTCCGGTCCTCCGTCAACAACCACCCCGTGGTCATCACTCCAGCTACCCTGCGCCAAACCCTAACGCTTGAGGATGCCACCTACCCAACCTCCTACCCCAAAGGTGCCCTGGATCTATCCTTCACATCCAACGACTACCAGGGTGACCTCTCCGCCACAACCTTGTTGAAGAAACACTTTCCTGATCCCCAACGCCTCATTTTTCATATGGTGAATGTGTGTCTGGCTCCCAAAACCTCTTCATGGGACCAGATGTCAACAAGGTGGCAACAGGTATTGTTCTCTATCCTTGAAAAACAACCTTTAAACTTAACAGATATTATATTTTGGAAATCAAGGATATGGCCACAAAACCAGTTTCTAACCGATGGATCTTGTATCCTCGGTTCATTATGGCCATAATAGAGAACCAGCTTCAGGCTGAGGGACTTGTTGGCACTGGGGTCCCTGCCATGGCTGTTCTAGCCGAGGTATACTCCAGGCACAACTCTGACCAATCCCTAAAACAGGCTGGCCGGCTGCGAAAACCCACGCAGCAGGAACCCACAGCCTCCACCTCCAAATCCAAAGTCCCCACCAAACAAAAAGCCAAAAAGAAGCCCAACAAGGCTACTCAGGGAAATGAGTCCCCTGAGGATGCCCCTGCAACACAAATGCAGGATGTGGCTGCTGGTTCAATTCTCCCAGCAGCTACCACGACTCCACCCACCACAATCGCACAGGTTTCCTCTCAACAGGAGCCTGATGCAACCACTTCTGGGGCAGCCACACATCTGGGGTCTTTCTCACTTGAGGAGACTGCCATTGAAATGCACACTCCTCCCCATGTGCACTCTGCTTCTAGCCCATCTCCCACAGAAGCCGCCCCTCAAAGTCCGACCCTAATAATTGCCAAAGTGTTGACCCACCTGAGCACTCCACCCTCTCCCCAGAAACCTATTACAACTGGGGAGACTCCAACCGAAGAGAGGGTGGATACAAGTACTGGTGGGAACCCCCAACACAGAGAATCACATGTCCAATCTCCTAGTGTGGCTAGGGAGATAGGGCATTCTGGTGAGGCTGCCACTTCCCATGCATCAGTACATGAGCAGGGTGAAGCTGGTACAAGCAATAAGACCTCACCAGAGGCAACTGCCGATGATGGATCCAATCCAGAGGCTGGAAGTCCCCAGTACCATGAACAAGGGGCACATGCTACTACTGAGCCACACTCAGAGCATGTATATCCTGACACAGTCAGGAGGTCAGGTGATTCAGCTCACACTGATGATAACCTGAGCTTCTTCTTTGACGTAGTTGCTCAAAACACTATCTTAGAGGATGAGATAAGCAGATTCAAAGAGCTGCTTGCTCAAATGACTCAAGATAGAAGTCCATCTGCCACCACAAACCCACAGATGGCACCTTCACCCGAAGGTCTCACATACACTGAACCACTCCCACAAACTCAGCCACCAGCCCCTGCTTCTGGCACTAGCTCTCAGGACCAGAACCCCCCTGAGCAGCTAGATGCTATCCTCCAGAAATCCCTGCCTATCATCACACCTATAATCACAGAAATTGTGATGAAAACCATTGATGAGAGGCTTCCCACACATATCCAACCTCTGGTGGAGGTTGCTGTTGCTAAAGCACTTGCTGAGAGTCAAACCCCAACCAATGCACCCAAAAGGGGGAGATCTCAGTGCAAGTTAAGAGGAAGAGGGGAGAGGAGGAGTTAGAAGTAGGTAGAAAGGAGGTGATTGAGAGGGAGAAGGTTCAGGAGACTAAAGGGAAGGGGAGGGAGGAGGAGGAGAGAGCTGAAAAAGAAGTGACTGGAATCCAAAAGGATTTCAGTGTCACTTATCAAAAGAAAGGAGAGAAGAGAGGAGAGGTGAGGGAGAGTGCTGATCCTGATCTAGCTACCCTTGTCAAGGAGGCTGATGCTGAGCATAGCCGATCAATGGACTCTGTCATTAATCAGCTGTTCAGGCAAGGCTTTGACAAGGATACTGCCTTACTAGATCAGGAGATCAGGAACATGGAGAGAAGAGATATGAGTACCGATGGACTACTTATAGCCAAGAGGAAAGAAAGAAACTTGAGGCTATGAGTAGGTTCACTTCGAAGTACCTGGGCATGCCAGTCCTTGATGTCAAGGCATGGACCAGGGACAGACTCTTGGCAATAACCACCAAGATTTGTTCGGCTGGTGATTTCACTAAAGGACTGGTCGCTGAGGCCCTCTCAGAAGCCGGTGCTGGGAACAGGACACTGCTAGTAAAACAGACCAAACCAGCTCTTATCTCTAGGTTACTAGCAGTGCCTGCCAACATTCCCACACCAACAACCCAACCACAACCCACTAAACCAACCCCTTCACCATCAAAACCCGCAGCCAATGATCCACCCTTGAAGAAGAAGAGAAGGGTGTTGAGGCTGCAAGAAGAAGAAGAGGAGGATGAGGAGGATAGACTGCCCCTTTCAGCAGTCATCCCTCTACCAAAAGCCAAACCCCAAACCATCACTCCTACCTCACAGATGGACACTGTGAGGGTAAAGATAGAGGAAGAGGCGCAGCAGCAGCTTCATGATGCTGAAATGCTTAAGTCAATTGACCAAGCATATGCTGCCTCTACCTCTATCATGAACATGAAGAAAGAAGCTCTGAGACTCTTCACTCTCAAACAAACCTTCCAATATAACAAAGAGAGAGTGAGGGCTTGGCCTGATCTGAGGGTGGCTCACAGGATTACAAAGAAAGACATTTCTGTGAGGTATAAAAGCCAGATGAAGAGGATTGTAGATGAAATAATCACAGTGGCTCTTGTAGTAACACCCTGGGAAATTGTGGATGAGTTCGAGAAAGCTTATAAGTCTAAGCAACCACCTGAAATGATGTTGGAGAACAGGATGGTTAGAAAAGGCTTAGTTTATAAGAAGCTTGAGAACTTCCGTAAAGATGAGCTCAACTTGTTGCTAGAAGGCAGACATCCAGATGAATTTGCATATAAGCAAATCACTACAGTTGAGCTCAAGAATGGCAAACAGGTCAAGTTTGTCTCAGAGATGTACGGCGTGAAGGATTGTTCGATGGTGGGGCTGAAGACATGACCAAAGAAGAACAAATGATTTTCGTCCAAGCCTACATCAGAGAATCCTACAGGCTAGTACATGGGAGGTAGGTTTCATGGATGGGATAACAGCTCTGTGTCCAATTCCCCAAAACAGAGCTCCCATCCATACTTAGCCAAACAAATACTAGAAACCTTCTCCCAGGCCAGTGCTTATCTGGGTCAACTTCTAATCTGATCTAGAAGGAAATAGACCAATATTTCTGCCAACAATAAGTGGGACAACAAATAATTAAAGGTTTTGGCTGCATTGGTTTAGGGGGAGTTTGTTGGACCAAAAGAACCAATGAGCCAAGATCAGGAAAACCTCTAAGTCCCACATGCCACTGCAACAACTGCTGAAGACTCCCATCAGCTGTTCTGACAAAGTCTGAATATTAAAGTATGAAGATCAAAGAACTGAAGAACAACAGCTGAAGACTCTAAAGTACTGAAGACAAGTACTGAAGTCTGAAGTACTGATCATACAAGTACTGAAGACTTCAAGTACTGAAGACAAGTGCTGAAGAATCAAAAGCTGAAGAACTGAAGAACTGAAGACCTTCTACTGAAGCACAAAGTCTGAAGACAAAGACTGAAGACAACAGCTGATGACATCTGCTGAAGTCGTCAGTTGTTACATCATCTGAAGCCAAGTCCAAAGAACAAGTGCTGAACTCAGAGTTTGTCACAACAGCTGAAGAAGTCTTCTTCAGTTGTTGTGATGGTTTTTCCCTTTCAGTAGTTTATCTTGTTTCAGTAGTTGTACAACAGCTGAAGAGCTTGTTCTTCAGCAGTTATAGTATCAGTAGTTAAAAACGACTGAAGAGTTTGTTTTTCAGTCGTTGTAGGATTTCAGTAGTTTACTTTTGTCAGTACGTGTAAAAGATAGGAACATTTTTATAAGAAGATGTCAGCTGTTGACATCTTCAGTAGTTTTATGTTCCGTCAGTTGTAATTTTAATAATCGGTTGATGTCAGAGAAAGGACATCACCACCATCCTTTTGCCGCCTATAAAAGGATGGTGAACCATGCTGTTTTAATTGCCGAAACGTGTTGAGCAATAGAACAATTAATTTTTCGCAGAACTCTTTTCTCTCTCTATATTCGTGCTTTTAATTGCAATATCTTTTATGTTCTTACTTTAATTGCTAATTAACGTGCTAAATCCGCTGCAAACCAATCTGATTGATCAAACGAGAGGCTGAGATCCTGTCATCATATCTAGCACGTGAATTGGTGTTCGTGGTTTACTAGGGATTTTACTAGACGTAGTAAAGTCTTAGGATTGCATGTGTAAATGGATAAGAATCAATGTGTATCTTAACTGGAAATTGAAAGATAAAGGTTAGTTGATTGATCTTGTTTATTAGATTCTAGGTAAATTGATAACTGGTAAACAGTTCAAATCTGGTAATTTGATAATCTTGTTAATCATGTTTAATTGAACCATGATCAAGTCACCTCTTGCATGTTAAATGTTTGTGGTATGTTAGATTAGATTATCCGACACCTATCTGGTACTTTAATATCGCTAGGTTAACTGAAAGTAAAGCTTAGCCATTGGTGAACTTAACACATGTCTTTAGGGGTCATTTTGGTCACACCCGGTGAATGGTCTGGGATCCACTAAGTCTTCCTTAGGATATGTATCTTTAGAAAACCAATCTATTCACAATTCTAAACCATTCTTACATTCATGCATCTCAACTAGGATTCTATCCAGATAGTATTGTCTCTAATTAATCAGTACCTCTAAATCATCTTATTTGTGTTCATTTATGCATTTCTTAGTTTAATTACTTTTAATTTGTTCAATTTAGTTTCTAGTTGTTAAACGAAACCCCCCCAATCTTATAATTAATTGTTAGTACTTTAGTGAGTCTAGTCTTTCTATTCTAGTGTCTCATGGGTTCGATTCCCGTTCTTCCTTAATCTGTTCTACACACAATAGGTACACTTGCCTATTTTGTGTACTAGGTCTAGGTCTTTTTAGGGTAAAATTTGAGTGTCTAGTTTAAGTCTAGGTTAGTTAATTTAGTTTATTTTTATAGACCTTTTCACACATATCAAGTTTTTGGCGCCGTTGCCGGGGACACTTTGCAATAGCGAGTCTAGTTTCCTTTAGGATAAACAATAGTTTTATTTTTTTTCCTTTTTAGAGTCTTTAGTTCATTTCTTTTAGTTCATCTTTCTAAATCTGTCCATTCTTTCTTTCAGTGCATGCCACACACTAGGTCAAAAGGACCACCTGAGTTTCTGGATTTTCTGAACCTGAGTGGGAGTATCACGAGAGGTACACCGCACTTCGTGAGCGTTTGGTAGCCATTCTACACAGTAAGGTATGTCCGATTCCTTTTTTGATTTAACTACAATGGGTGACAATCCCCCTCCTCCTAGGAGCACTGTCGATCAGCGAGCTAGTGATGGTATCATAGGGGGTAGGTCTGCTATCACCTATCCTGATGTCAATACTGCCAACAATTGGCAAATTCCTTCTTATGTGATGTCCACCATCACTAACACCACCCAGTTCCACGGATTGGCTGATGAGGATGCACCAGAACACGTGTCACGCTTTATTCGTATCTGCGATACGTTTAACATCCATGGTGCAACGAAAGAGTCGATCTACCTTCATCTCTTTCCTTTTAATCTGCAAGCTCGAGCTAACACTTGGCTCGAGACTTAACCCAGGATTCCATCACTACATGGGAGGATCTGAAGGATAAGTTTCTCAAGAAATATTATCCTCCTTCCAGAGCTGCCAGACTTAGGGAACAAATTCACTCTTTCAAAATGGATCTGATGAGCCCTATCACATGGCGTGGGAGAGATTCAGCAACCTGCGCAGCCGTTGCCCCCAGCACGGTTTTGACTGATTGGGCACTCATTGAGAAGTTCTATAATGGTCTCACTTATTCCACTCAACAAATGTTCAACACTGCAGCAGGAGGTCACATCATGGAGAAGAAGACTGCAGAAGAGTGTGAGGAGATGTTTGAGAGCTTTGCACTTGCTGGGCAGCAAAGTCCACATTCCAGGAATTCCATTCCTGAAGCTAGAGCCCCCGTGACCTCGAGGGGTGTTCATCAGATCACTACTGATACTAGCATGGCAGCTGCTCTTGAGGCTCTCAGAAAAGATATCAAAAATCTGCAGATGAGTGTGAACAAAGGTGAGATGTGCAGAGGAGGACATGACACCATAGACTGCCCGTTGGTGGCACAGGAGCAGGTAGATTTTATTAGTGGTCAGGGAAGAGAAGCTGGTGGTGCATACGGGTGGAGAGGGCGCCCTAACTTCGGTTGGCGATCAGGAGGAAATCCACCGGGGTTTCAGCAGAGGCAGCACACTCAGCCTGCTGGAGGTGATATAGGTAGTAGTTCAGGTGGTAGTAGGGATGGAATGAAGAAAATAGAGGATTTGCTGATGAACCAGTCACAGATGCTGAACAAGTTGGTTACACGAGATCAGGTTACACAGAAGCATCTAGATGAGCATGATATTCTTCTTAAGAATCAGCAATCCGCTTTCTTAGATTTGCAGCATGTCGTAGGTGAGGTTTCTAAGAAGTTAGATCAGAACCCGATAGGTCCACTCCCCGCTAACACCTACACACACCCGAATGCACATGCGAAGGCTGTGACTACTCGTAGTGGCAGAGGAGGAGAGAAGGAAGTAACACCACCTGAAGATGAAGAGGTGATGGATGAAGAGATTGAGATGGAGACTCTCGGGGGGACGTAAAAGAGGGTAATCTCAGCAAGTACCGCGTCGAACGGAGAGTCTGTTGAGAAGAAGAAAGAGTCCGTTGAGAAGAAGATTCCCGAGGTAGATTTGACTCGAGTCCCATATCCTGAGCGTCTGAAGCATCAAAAATACGCTAAGGATTATGGTCATTTCTTAGAGCTGTTTAAGCAACTTAAGGTCAATCTTCCGTTTATCGAGGCCCTCCAGTATATGCCTAAATATGCTAAATTTCTTAAGGATCTTCTTACCAATAAGAAGAAACTGGAGGATCTATCTTCTATCTCTCTTAGCGCGCATTGCTCTGTGGTGGTTCAAAGTAAGCTACAGGAGAAATTAGCAGATCCGGGTATATTCACTATCCCGTGTTTGTTTGGTAGTTCTACTGTGAACCACGCGTTGGCTGATCTTGGGGCTAGCATCAACTTGATGCCATATTCTCTCTATCAGAAGCTAGACCTTGGAGATCCGACTCCAACGCGCATAAGCATCTCTTTGGCAGATCGATCTGTCAAGTATGCACGGGGCATTGTGGAGAATCTGTTGGTGAAGGTTGATAAGTTTGTGTTCCCCGTGGATTTCGTTATTCTTGACATGGAGGCTGACGATCAGGTCCTACTCATTTTGGGGCGCCCTTTCTTGAGAACCGCTAAGGCATTGATAGATGTCTATGTCGGTCAGATTACACTTCGTGTAGGGGATGAGGCAGTCACCTTTGATATCATAAAGGCGATGAAGAACTCGGGTGCTCAAGATGATTCTGTTTACTTCATTGATTCATTTTTCACTCAAATGGATTGGTGTCTTGAGTACATTTGTGGAGCAGACCTGCTACCTTCACACGAGTTAGATGAGGAGGACCAGGTAATTGAGGATGGGGTCCTCCTAAAAAGCGAGCCAGTTGAGCATTCTGTGTCGCTCGCTGCTGTTAATGTTCCCGAGGAGGAGAGAGAGAAGCCCTCGGTTGAAGAACCATGACCCCTTGAGCTCAAGGAGCTCCCCTCTCACTTAGAGTA
The DNA here is from genome assembly GCA_024085815.1 of Flaveria linearis. Taxonomy (NCBI): domain Eukaryota; kingdom Viridiplantae; phylum Streptophyta; class Magnoliopsida; order Asterales; family Asteraceae; genus Flaveria; species Flaveria linearis. The sequence goes on along the minus strand of CM044005.1, from coordinate 37,942,394 downwards.
TGCTTTCTTGGGTGGTGAGAAAACATTTCCCGTCATTATCTCTTCCCATTTGATCGATGTTGAGAAGGAGAGGTTGATAGATGTGCTCAAGGCACATAGAGAGGCTACTGCGTGGCGACTTAGTGATATTAAGGGTATCCACCCTTCATTTTGTACGCATAAGATACTCATGGAAGATGAGTACAAGCCTGTAGTTCAGCCTCAGAGACGGTTAAACCCGAAGATGCAGGAGGTTGTTAAGAAGGAGGTGGAGAAGCTCCTTGAAGCTGCAGTTATCTATCCGATTCCATATTCAGATTGGGTTAGCCCGGTGCAGGTAGTCCCTAAGAAGGGAGGGATGACAGTGGTGGTGAATGAGAAGAATAAGTTAATCCCTTCCCGTACGGTGACTAGTTGGAGAGTCTGCATCGATTACAGGAGGCTGAATGATGCTACCAAGAAAGACCATTTCCCTCTTCCTTTCATTGATCAGATGTTGGAGCGTTTGTCGGGTCAGCAGTTCTACTGTTTTCTCGATGGTTTCTCTGATTACTTCCAGATTCCTATCGCACCCGAGGACCAACAGAAAACCACCTTTACATGCCCGACGGGACTTTTGCATACCGCCGTATGCCACTTGGGTTATGTAACGCTCCAGCTACTTTTCAGAGGTACATGGTAGCCATCTTTCAAGACATGCTTCAGAAGTCCATGGAGGTGTTTATGGACGACTTCTCTGTTTATGGTGCTTCATTTGATTCATGTCTCGAGAACCTCGGGAGGATGTTATAGAGGTGTATTGAGACAAATCTCATGCTTAATTGGGAGAAGTGTCACTTCATGGTGACAGAAGGCATCGTTCTAGGTCACAAGATTTCGCGTGAGGGTATAGAGGTTGATTGTGCAAAGATAGATACTATTTCTAGGCTTCCTCCACCGACCAACGTGAAATCCATTCGTAGTTTCTTAGGTCATGCGGGTTTCTATCGTAGGTTCATTAGAGATTTTTCTAAGATCACCCGTCCTATGACCCATATTCTTGAGAAAGATGTTCCTTTTGTCTTTGACAAGGAATGTCTTAAGGCTTTTGAGGTTTTGAAGGAGCAACTGACCAATGCTCCTCTCCTAGTGGCCCCCGACTGGAGCTTACCCTTCTAGCTCATGTGTGATGCGAGTGATTATGCAGTCGGGGCGGTCTTAGGACAGAGGAAGGACAAGCACTTCCATCCGATCTATTATGCGAGCAAGACACTCAATGAAGCTCAGGAGAGCTACACCACTACTGAGAAGAAGCTTTTAGCAGTTGTCTTTGCATTTGATAAATTCCGTTCCTATCTCGTGCTTTCGAAGACCATCGTTTACACAGATCATGCGGCATTGCGATTCCTTTTCGCGAAGAAAGATGCCAAACCTCGTCTGATCGGTGGGTCCTTTTGCTATCTGAGTTTGACATCGAGATCAAGGATAAGAAGGGGGCGGAGAATGTTGCAGCGGATCACCTATCTAGGTTGGAGGATCCGAATAGAGAGGAGTTGCGTGAGGAGGTGATAGGAGATAGATTCCCTCACGAGTCTTTGAGTTTTGTGAAAGCCGAGCAGCAAGGCTTCCCATGGTTTACTGATTTGGCAAATTTCCTGGCAGATGGAACTGTGATTAAGGGCATGACACGCCAACAGAAGAGGAAGTTCTTTACAGACGCCAAACGGTATATTGGGGATGAGCCATTCCTTTTTCGTATAGGTGTTGATAATGTGATTAGGAGATGTGTCAGTCGAGAGGAAGGATTAAAGATCCTTAAGCACTGTCATGAGGGTTTAGCAGGTGGTCATTTAGGTTTGGTTTACACTGCTAGGAAAGTCTTAGATTCTGGTTTCTATTGGCCGACTGTGTTTAGGGATGCTCTTGAGTTTGTGAGTAGTTGTGATGCGTGTCAGAGGTCCGGTAATATTCATCTCGAAACGAGATGCCCCAGAACCCGATTCAGGTAGTAGAAGTGTTTGATGTCTGGGGTATCGACTTCATGGGACCTTTCCCTGTATCTCAGAAGAACCGTTACATTCTTGTGGCCATTGATTATGTTTCCAAGTAGGTGAAGGCTCAAGCTCTACCCACTAATGACGGTCGTGTAGTGGTTCAATTCCTTAGGAAGTTGTTTGTTAGGTTTGGTACTCCTAAGGCGTTGATTAGTGATAGGGGACACATTTCTGTAATACCCAAATGGAGAAGACACTTGCACGGTATGGGGTCACACATAGGTTATCCATTGCTTATCATCCCCAAACTAGTGGTCAAGTAGAGAATGCAAATAGAGGCATTAAGAGGATACTAGAGAAAACTATAGGAGCAAACCGTAAGGATTGGTCCGATAAGTTAGATGACGCGCTTTGGGCTTTTAGAACCGCATTTAAGACACCTATAGGAACCACTCCCTTTAGGATGATCTATGGAAAAGCGTTTCATTTACCGGTTGAGTTAGAGCATAGAGCTTATTGGGCGTTAAAGACGGTCAATCTTGATTTGTCTAAGGCGGGTAGAAACCGGTTTCTCCAGTTACATGAGTTAGATGAGCTTAGGGAAGAGGCCTATGATAGATCCTTGAGTTATAAGGAGCGTACTAAGGCCTTGCATGATAGGAAGTTGAAGGGTGGTAAGGATTTTGAGTGTGGGGATAGAGTTTTACTTTACAATTCTCGTTTGAAACTATTCCCGGGTAAGCTTAAGTCTAGGTGGAGTGGACCGTTTACTGTGAAAGAGGTTTTTCCTTATGGTACTATTGAGATACAGAATGATGCAGGTTTTTCTTGGAAAGTAAATGGTCACAGGTTGAAGTACTACATTGGAGAATCGATGGAAAAGAACACCGAGGATGACGTGGAACTCCTCGGGGTTCCTAAGGAGTAATCGCTTGAAGAAAGGTTCTCTGGATAACACCCGAGTGTAGAGTATGTATTTCTTGTTCCTATTTATTCTTTTCATTTTGTTTCGTTTCATTTTTATGTGTGTTTTGCTTGGTTTGGTGTGTTTTGTTTTGTGTTTATTTGTTTTGTAGGATTCGTACTCGTTTTGATGGAAAAAGCATGCACAAATGACGTTTCAGGTGGTTTTAAGCTTAGATATTCAATTGGAATGATGTTATGGACATTTTGAGGTATGTCTAGGCTTAATTTCTAAAAATTTGGTTAAGTAAAAGAGCAAAAACTTTCTGGAATTTGCGTTCTTCGAGTGGCTCGGAAGGTACAAAACCATCCTTCGAGCCACGCGAAGGCCAAAAAGTCAAACTGGTCAACAGGTTAGCTTCGAGTGGCTTGGAAGGCACAAAACCTCCTTCGAGCCACGCGAGAGAGTGCAGATCGGGCAAAAAAGGGGTTTTTGACACCAACTTATTTCTTTCACCACACAAACCACATCCACAGCCGATCCCCTCTCCAAAACCACCCCAAACTTCATCTTCTTCACCTTCTAACCCTAATTCTATCAATTTCTTCCAAAACCCATCATCTAATCCATCAAAATCATCACCCCACCACCCAACCCGACGGAAACCGCCGCCAACCACCACCATCTTCACCCAAGTTCAATTTTTGTTTTGTTCTTGTTTAATTCTTCCAAAACAGGTACGAATTCTTGTTTCTTCTTGTTTTTCTTTCAATTTTTAAGTTAGGGTTTGTTAGCTTTTCCTTAGATTGTCATGTTTTGGTGCAATTACTTGAACCCGGTTACTTTATGATGCTATTGGAGACTGATTTGTGAGGATAATTGCGTGTTAGTTGATGAAATTTTATAGTTGTTGAAATTTCAAGCATTTGGTCATAATTTGTGAATTTTGGTTTGGGTATTTGCTTTGAAATTAAGTGTTGGTAGGCAATGAGGATGGTTTGGGCAGAATTGTGACATCGAATGTGTGTTTGAGCAAGTATGTATTGATATGTGGTTTATGGGAAAGCTTTAGGGTGCATGTAATTTGTGAAGTGGGTGATATTTGAATTGGTGTATATGCATCATTTGGTAGAACATTGAAATTGTAATTGGGTATGGTTATTAGAGGATGGATTTGGTTTTGGTAAATCACACATGAGATCAATGTTGCACTTAGTTACTTGACTTAGGTTTTGAAACTAAGTGTGGGTATATTGTCTTGGTTTGGTCATGATGATAATGTCCGGGTTGCATTGTATATGTTCACTAGGATGTTGTCATATGTTTACTTGGTTCATTGAGGTGATTGTTGGGGTTTAGATTATGAAAGTAGCCGGGTTCTAGGTAATTTGCAATGTTTAGTAGTTCTTATGTTTTGTTTGATTTGTTTTCTTTAAAACAAAAAATTTGGGATTACTTGTGGTAAATACTTACATATTTGGTTATCCCACTTGTACTCAATCTCCATTCAAGCGGGATTAGCCTAATGTGTATTTATTGTCACCTATGACAACCCTCCTCAGTGGGCTCCTATCCAACAGGGTCATCAGGTTCCTCCACCATTGGGGACTGCTGCTGCTGAGGTCATTCAGCAGGACATCCCGACCAGGCATCAGCGGCCTATTTTCCACCACGAGATATACCGAGAGCCTTACCCGCTGAGACAGCCACCACCTGTTTAGCAACCGATGCCTGATGTTTTTACTTTTACTAATATGCGTGATCAGTTATTTGGCAGGTTGGATTCCATGCAGTCGGGGTTTCGCCAGGATATGCAGGATTTTCATGCATATACATAGCAGCGGTTTGACCGCAACGAGGAGGTGATGAGGTACATGTTTCATCAGCAGGATATACCTATTCCTCCATGGTTTCAGCCTCCAGGCTATGATCCGACTGGCGGTGAAGGTGGCAATGGTACTCATCAGGATGACTAGTTGTGGTGGTTTCTATTTTTTATTGTTTTTTTAGTTAGTTTATTTCTATTTATTTGTTTGGTTTGTAGACAATTTAAACTTCTGTTATTTGTTTTTGGATTCTCATGTCATGTACTGATTATGCTTTGATTCCACTAATGCTCTGATATGCTTAAAGTTGTTTGTTGGTTTGTGTTTGAATGAAGAATGTTGGGTGTTGAGAGCCAGATTTTGCATTTTGGTGATTATCAATTTAAGAGTTGGCAGGAACTAAGACTTAATAGGATTTTTACTCCATCTATCAGGGGAGTCTGTTCCATTTTCTTTTTTTTCTTTTATTCTTCTTCTTCTTTCTTTTAGTTAGTTTCCTGGTTCACATTAGGGACAATGTGAAGTTTAAGTGTGGGTATGGGAGACTAGCGTCTTTTTAGAGTGTTAGTTTATTAGTTGAGTCTTTTGAGTCAATACATGAGAAAAAATACAAAAAAATTGAAAATTTGAAAAAAAAATGTGTTTTGAAATTGCTATGCAAAAAAGGAAAATGATTATACAATTGGGGAATTCTGTGTTGAACTCGATTTTTCAAGGAAAAAGATTAAAAACACCCGGTTTTTCAAGTTACATTTAAATCAAACTGGGGGGTCTCGTGGGTATTCATCTTAGGAGAAACGAGAAACCAACTTGAAAATTTAAGGCACCTCTATAGGTTGTAGAACTAACTGTTTAATAGAAACTTATTCCTCACAGTTTTAGCACACTGCTGTCCTTTTTATGTAAATAAATTAGATAGTTAGTGGCGCTCCATAAATCCCATAAAATGAACATACAATTTTAGGGTAACTGAGGGATAATAGACTTATAAATGTTCCACAATTTAGACCCATTTTCCCTTCAGTTTCATATAGTGAGGTTAGCCTGTTTATCTCTCATTGTTTATATATGCATTCATTATGCATCTACTTGACTGAGTGAATACCACATACCTTGTATATTTTAGAACTTGTCTAGGATATGCTAGTTGAGACTTTGAATGTGAACTTGCACAGAAATGATAGAGGCATTTAGGATTTGAGCCTTGTTCACCCGTCTGAGCCTTTGTGTTATCCTTTTTCTTTGTTTATTTACCCGTGAGCCTTAGCCTTTCGATTGTTTAGACCTATCTGTTTTGGCCTGCGTGTTTAGATGAACCGGGTTGGCTAGTGTCTAAGTATTGTGTAGTTAGTTCAGTTGGAAGTTAATGTTATTAGTATTTCTGTTGAAAAAAAAGAGAGGAAAAAAAAATGCAAGTGTTGATGTTTAGTGGTGTTAGTGAATATGGATCCATAGTATGATCCGGTTTTGTTTCGTTTAGCATTTGTTTATTGTGTTGGCCTAGTAAGACCGTGTTCATCTAATCACCTTTCGTTTGTTTTCCTTTGTGTTTCCTACCCTAAACCTTAGCCTCGTTACAACCTGTTTAAGTCCTACTTGATTTGTGCAAGTTTCATTCGTAAAAGTGGAGGCTGGATTCCTTTACAAGCTTATGATAATATCCTGTTATGTTTGGTTTTGAGTGTACACAGAAAATGCTAGTGCCTTTTACACTAGTTCCAGAAAATTAGCCGAGTGGAGTAACAATTTATGAGCAATTGTGGGACATTATGAGTCTAGAGTCTTAGGTTACCCGATGATTTATTACATGTTCATATCATGCATTCCATTCACTTTCACATGTGATTATGAGTTTCTATTAGATGTGTTAGTTCCACAAGTTATAGTGGTTAGAGAACCTAATTGGTTTTTCTTGTGCCGTTCAAAAAAAATGGAATTGGTGAATTATGGTTTCCTAAGTTTGAGATCCTTTAGAGGTACCCATGTTTGATTAATTTTAGATTGAAATGTTTAAAATTTGTGAATTGTTAAATGTGGGTGTTTGTTTTATAAATGAATTGTGTTTGAGTTTGATATGAGTTCCCTGGTTATGATTCCATTGCGTACTTTTTTGAGGACGAAAAATGTTTAAGTGCGGGTATATTTGATGTGTTGCAAAACATCTCTTATTTATCCCATTTTAGAGTCGGTTTTGTTTAATTTAGTAGTTAAAAGTGTCGTTTTTACTTAGTTTTGGTTATTTTATGGTTTTACAGGTGTTTGAGGACCGAAAAGTGGTATAGAAGCCTCGGAAATGAAGAAACGGAGTCAAAAGATGAAGAGTTGAGACTGGGAGGATTTTCAAGTCACAAAACAAAGAAAACTCTCTGGAAATTGAGTTCTTCGAGTGGCTCGAAAGGGGTTTTGTACCCTTCGAGCCACGCGAAGAAGACCAGTTCAGCACCCCGACTATTTTGTCTCTTCGAGTGGCTCGAGAGGTGAAGTTTTGACCCTTCGAGCCACGCGAAGAGGGGATTTCCACGGAAAAATTAGGTTTTCGTATAAAAACCACTTTTACACCCCTATTCGAAAGGACTTGACTTTGAGCGGCTGGAGACGAACCATAAGGGAGATTTAGAGCATCTTGGAGCAATTGGAGCATAGGATTGAAGCTTGGATCATTCGTGTGTTTGATTTCGGGTTCTAATCACTTTCGTTATTGTTTTCTTAATCGAACATGATGAATAACTTGATTGAATCTAAGTTTTGTTTCTGTATTGATCTGATTATGAGTAGCTAAGTCTTTTACACTATCTAGATGATGATTAGTTGATGATTGTGAATGTTTAGAATGGTTGAATTGATGAATGTTTGATATTATTGTAAAAGACTTGATTTTGGTTGAATTGAATGAGTATTATGTATTGATTTCTGTTTTTGGATGCATGTTTATCCTATATGAATAGCCTATGAATGTCTTTCAATTATGGTTATCATATCTAGCACATGACTTGGTGTTCGTGGTTTACTAGGGATTTTACTAGACGTAGTAAAGTCTTAGGATTGCATGTGTAAATGGATAAGAAATCAATGTGTATCTTAACTGGAAATTGAAAGATAAAGGTTAGTTGATTGATCTTGGTTATTAGATTCTAGGTAAATTGATAACTGGTAAACAGTTCAAATCTGGTAATTTGATAATCTTGTTAATCATGTTTAATTGAACCATGATCAAGTCACCTCTTGCATGTTAAATGTTTGTGGTATGTTAGATTAGATTATCCGACACCTATCTGGTACTTTAATATCGCTAGGTTAACTGAAAGGAAAGCTTAGCCATTGGTGAACTTAACACATGTCTTTAGGGGTCATTTTGGTCACACCCGGTGAATGGTCTGGGATCCACTAAGTCTTTCTTAGGATGTGTATCTTTAGAAAACTAATCTATTCACAATTCTAAACCATTCTTACATTCATGCATCTCAACTAGGATTCTATCTAGATAGTATTGTCTCTAATTAATCAGTACCTCTAAATCATCTTCTTTGGGTTCATTTATGCATTTCGTAGTTTAATTACTTTTAATTTGTTCAATTTAGTTTCTAGTTGTTAAACGAAACCCCCCTAATCTTATAATTAATTGTTAGTACTTTAGTGAGTCTAGTCTTTCTATTCTAGTGTCTCGTGGGTTCGATTCCGTTCTTCCTTAATCTGTTCTACACACGATAGGTACACTTGCCTATTTTGTGTACTAGGTCTAGGTCGTTTTAGGGTAAAATTTGAGTGTCTAGTTTAAGTCTAGGTTAGTTAATTTAGTTTATTTTTATAGACCTTTTCACACATATCAAGTTTTGGCGTCGTTGTCGGGGACACTTGGCAATAGCGAGTCTAGTTTCCTTTAGGATAAACAATAGTTTTAATTTTTTTTTCCTTTTTAGAGTCTTTAGTTCATTTCTTTAGTTCATCTTTCTAAATCTGTCCATTCTTTCTTTCAGTGCATGCCACACACTAGGTCAAAAGGACCACCTAAGTTTTCTGGATTTTCTGAACCTGAGAGGGAGTATCACGAGAGGTACACCACACTTCGTGAGCGTTTGGTAGCCATTCTACACAGTAAGGTACGTCCGATTCCTTTTTCTGATTTAACTACAATGGGTGACAATCCCCCTCCTCCTAGACGCACTGTCCATCAGCGAGCTAGTGATGGTATCACAGGGGGTAGGTCTGCTATCACCTGTCCTAATGTCAATGCTACCAACAATTGGCAAATTCCTTCTTATGTGATGTCCACCATCACTAACGCCACCCAGTTCCACGGACTGGCTGATGAGGATGCACCAGGACACGTGTCACGCTTTATTCATATCTGCGATACTGTTAGGACCGTGTACGTACGGAGTACTAACTGATTCTTCGTTATACCGGATCAAATAGTGCGGAATCCTATTTGATTGGCGATCCAATCAGGGAGAACGTAATTCGGATCAAAACTAACGATTAGAAAACATTAAGAATTGATTAGCAATGATCAGGAACGCTCTGTGAAGTTGGAATGGACGATCTGGGCGCTCTGGGTCGACTAGGGTTATAAATATTCGAAGTGTTATGTTTTTCCACGAATTAAGTGGTATTTATAGGTTACAGCTTTCATTCGTACGACTGAGCCAAACGACTGGCTCAGTCGTGCGACTGAGTCATACGATTGGTTCATTCGGACGACTGAGTCAGTCTCATGACTCAATCGTACGATTGACTCAATGTCCTGGTTCAGTCGTCCGATTGGCCCATTCGCATGATCCAGTCGTGCGACTGAATCAGATTACTTAGTTAAACACACTCTTGAACCTTAACTGATTCAGAACATGTCTAACAAGTCTATAACCTATATAACTTGTTCATATATGCGTGTAATAACAAACAACAATAATAGATATGACATTAAGTAATCAAGCAAACATTCACTGAAGAGTTTTTCCTTACAATGATTAAACCTTACATACGTGTTACAGGATAGAAGTCAATTACATTTGAAATCACTAGAATAGAACTGGGGACATGTGTACCAACAAACTCCCCCTTGGACCTAGTTCTATCTAAGATTTAACTTCTTTCTTGAACTTTTCATATCTTTTCACCCTTTCTTCTCTCAAGACCCCAGAATGAATATTCAGTGCGAAACAGATACGTATAACATATTGGAACTGCAGTGCTTGCACAATATCCTGTGTGTCAAAGAACAGTGGCCACTTGAACAAGATATAGACATCAGACTCAGACAAGTTGGTTAGCCACATCAGATCAAACACCCTTATTGTCTCGACCTTTCCTTCTTTCTCCAAAACTATGACGGCTTCACCAGTTCGCCAATCATAATACCACCATTTGAAATGGGGTGCAAAATCCTGAGGCATCTCCCTTAATGGAATACGCGACATAGTGCGCGGAGGATGCCATCTCAAGACCACCTTTGGTCTTCCTGAGGTGGGGTCAACCTCAGTCTTATGAAATAACCTTCTAGGCTGTTGAGGTTTAAAGTTGACCCACCTTGTATGGTACTCTTTCTTCAGTGCCTTCTCGAACCATCCAGATATCTTCCCGGGGATAGCATATAGGAGGTTCAAGTTAGCTAGACAATTTAGCTTGAAACCAGGAAGAGTTTTCAGATCATGTGGGAATCTGAAATACTCTATTCCCTTTTCTCTCTTCACGGCATATACCTTGAGATCCTCAAAGTATGCCCAGCTGATGACCTTTCCTGACACCTTCTGATGTTTCTTGACCTTATAGAGCTTGGTGTAGGCATTTGACTTGTTTGGCACACGCTGTTTCTTCATTTCCTCCAAGCAGGCAATCCATTCAGCCTTTTTGACTGCCATATCAGCATCATTTGCCTGAAGAGCTGAGGCTGTAGTAGCTTTAGCAGCTATCATCTCTTCAACCTTGTTGAAGATACTGCTGTCAAAAGTTTCCCCCAGATCTGGGAGAACTTCGCCTTCGGTGTTAGTATACTGAGGATACTCATCAGCAGTGATGTCCTCAATATCTATTTCATCGACGTCTTGTAATTCATCATCACTGACTATGTCGACCTCTGGAGCGTCTTTCACTAGCTCGTCAGGATTCAGACTAAACAGTTCAGCAATCTGTTCATCTGTTAAATCATGTATTATCTCCCCCTCTTCAGCAGTGTAACTGACAGATCGTTGTACAATCCCTTGTAGATCGAGGATCATCGTCAATTTTGAATCAATGTGACGAAGGGGCACAACATCGTGCTCATCAACTTGTTTAGCTGAACTTGTTCAACAACCAAATACAGTACAAGTAAGTATTACATTAAGCACATAACAGATGTTGATTTAACTTTTAATTTTATATACATAGAACAGAAGTTGATACAGGATTTCAAGTACAAAGTTTAAATAATAAATAAATATCTAATCTTGAACTTTGCCTTGAATTGAGCTGGTTCTTCTGTAGAGTGAGAGGTAGACGGAGCAGAAGAAGAGGCCCTCTGATCTTGTTTTCTTTTAGTTCTTTGTTCTTGCTCAGGATCAGAGGGAGATGTAGTAGCGTCTCCTCCATCGGCATCATCGTCTTTGTCCTGTGAACCTTCGTTACCTTCATCATCAGTATCTTCATCATCATCCTCGTCATCATCATCCTCATCATCATCATCATCACCTTCATCACCATCACCTTCTCCAATCTTTAGAGTTTCACTTTGAGTCCCTTTGAGCTTGAGCAGGATAGACTTGTTTGCAGCCTTTAACTTCTCCAACTTCCTATCCGTCTCAATCTCTTGCTCTAATAGACCAGTGATCTGATCAGTCTGTGCCGCGATCAGCTGAGCTTGCGAAGATGTCAACTCCCTCAGTCTCTCAATCTCAGCTGCTTGAGTAGAACATTGCTCTTGCAGCTGGAGAATCTGAGCCGTCTTAGCCTTATCAGAGGCTAGCAGCTGGAGCACCATGCTGTTCAGCGCAGCAAGTTGCTCTACCACAAAGACCGGTGGTAAAACTGAGCTCGAGGGGTTAGATGAGGGTTGAGTTTGGTGAGTGGTGGTGGTTGTGGTGGCTGTGGTGAATATGGGAGGCGGTGGGAATGAAGTAGTAGGTGGTACAGTGGTGGTGGTGGTTGGAGTGTGAGATGGAGGGATAGTGGTGGTGGTTTGAGGTGTTTGGGATATGGTGGATTGGGTGGTTTGAGTAGGGGTGGTGGAAGCGGTAGGTGCAGAGGAGGTAGTGATAAGCGTGATCCTCCTGCATTTGGGCTTCATCCCATGAGGACGAGCCATATGTTTCCTCCGAGTCCCCCTTGACGCGGAGGCTCCCCCTTGGCTGCTGGGAGAGGCTGGGGTGTACGATGGATCAGCTACGGAGCTTCCAGACTCTCCTGAGCGTCCACTAACCGCCCGTAATCCCTCCTTAGTGGCCACTACCCGACTGCCCACAGTCCGAGTTAGTGGCACATCATCAGAATCATCCTCTTCTTGCACATCAAAATCCGGATGAATTGGGGCTGGTTCTGGTCCTTCCTGACCAACTCCCCCTTGATCAGTACCATCATCGTTTTTCGGAGTCATCGGAGGGAAAAGCGATCGGCTCGACATCAGAATCACTATTATCGTGACACCACTTTCTCCGAGCTGGCGCCACATAGTCTTCCCGGGCAAGGTGCCCAAACAAACTCCTCACCGAGGGTTTCACTTGCTTCCCTCGGTAGACCTTCATCCTACCCAACGTAGTATCATCCATGATCTCTAGAACAACTGCATCGTCTTGGGCTTTGGGCAGCTGTGGAAGTTTCTGGTCGATGATCATCTGCAGAAATCGAGGGCACATGCAGAATCCCTCTTTCCCTTTGGCCTCTATATTCTCCACCATATATATGAATATCATCCTGGAGAAACCAAATGGGTGGTTCAGCACCAGAGCGACGTATGCGTTTTGCATCTGGTCTGAAAGCTCATCGAATCCACCCTTTCTGGATGCTATGCATCTCAGAAGTACATGAGCCAGATACTTAAACTGGGGGCACAAGTTGCTCTTGTTGAGCATGCTTGTGTTAATGTCCCCGAATATTTGGCCCTCATAAAGCAGCCACGGACGGTCAGGAGTCAGCATCATCCCCAAATTCAAGGACCGTCTGTATGTCCTTCTCAGAAATCTGTATTGGCTCTCCAAAAATAGAGCTCCTGATGGAATAGGGATCAGTCGACCTATCCACCTTTGCGTTCTCCCAGAACGCCTGCTGTATCGATCTATATGGTGTACACTGAGCAGATATCGCTCTGGAGATCCTCGAACGGCGCAGAAAAGTAATAATCCCAGTAAAGTCTGCCGCGTTGCAGGATGTCAAGTCTAGATGAGCACATATATTATGCTTAGTGCTCATAGGCCATCTGCTCGCCATCTGTGACACAAACCAAGTAAATGTTAGATCATGTGGAAGATAGCTAATTTCAGTCAATGAACATTAAACTTTTATTTAATCGTGCGACTGAACAAACGACTGAATTCCAGTCGTGCGATTGAACTGTGCGACTGAGATTTAGTCGTACGATTGAGTTCATACGGACGACTGAGTCCTGCGATTGGACTTAGTCGCATGTCTTCTCATATGTGTATCTCAGTCGTGCGCCTGAACTCATTCGCAAGGTTCAGTCGTACGAATAAATCATTCGTCCAACTCAGTCATACGATTGAGACAATCGGATAGCTCAGTCGTACGATTGAAGTTCATCAGTGTGTCCAGTCGTTCAGTCGACTTGTTGTCCATTCAAATTCCTGTTTTGAGCAATACTAAGTGTTAAACATCAAAATTATGCTCATTGCACTCAGAATTATCCGATTAAGCCTATTGTAACCTTAATTTGATCATTAAGTTCAGGTTTTAAGGTCTATTAAGCCTATTAAGATTACGAGTACTGTTCGGTCATAATTTGTGCCATTTTTGATGATTCGACACAGTTTGTTCGATGATTCCTCTTGTTTAGTACCTGTACGAGCAAATGCAAGTGTCAGCAACAATGTAATCGAGGTTTAAGGAGTTTTTGGAAATTTTGGCAGAGTTTTGCTATGTCGTACTAGTGAAGTGGGCGATTAGGGCAAGTGAGCGACTGAGGGTGATTTCTATGGTATTTATACTAGGGCAACCTTCAGTCGTACGACTGTGCTTAGTCGGATGACTTAGTCGTGCGACTGAGTCTAGTCGTATAGTTGAGTCGTACGACTGTGTGTCAGTCGTACAGTTCACCTAATCGTCCATCTTCAGTCGTACGATTGACCTTCATTCGGATGTCTACCATAGTCAGTCACTTTCAATCGTCCAATTGGGCTCATTCGCATGGCCTAATCGTACGATTGTGTTCAATTTTATACCCCATTCGTACGACTGAGTCAGATCAGATTCAGTCGTGCGATTGGGCTATACTTGTGCCATTTTAGTCAACTATATTTACCGACCCTTAGATTTCTTAACCAATTGATAAAACATTATGTGCCGTTGATCATCTCAGACATGATCCATTTATCCACCCGATCACCTCAGACGTGATACATTTAACCACCCGATCACCACAGACGTGATCCATTTAACCAACTTATCACCTCAGACGTGATATTTTTATCCTTTCAGAAACAATTTTAAATAAACATTAGCTCGTTTAGTGACATTAACAGATAACCGTACACATACAGTCCGACATTGACACACTAATACTAACCAATAAATAAAATTTAAACTACGAACAAAAATGAACATCTTTTTGTGATTTTTGGTAGGGCAGGTTTGTGTAGCCTATCAGCATTGACATTATATCAGGAACAGACTCATTTGGAATCAGACAGGCATATACACCATTACTTGGAACATTATGAGTTGACTTCATTTTTCATGATGACATATCACAGTTTGTTCTGATCTAAGACTTCTAAGTACTAACTGGAAATCAGGTTTGATATGATACGTAAAACACTTTGATCGTCAACTTCAGTCGGTGCATACAAGACGATTGTCAGTATACTTGTCCACTTAAATTCATACACAGACTTTTGACATACATTGGTAATGAATTATGTTATATTATTTCAAACAACATTTGTGTATCCCACACTTATATGGTAATCAGCATTCCTTAAAGGACTTTCGAGCGGTCTTTAGGTATTTTTACAAGAAGAGACTATTCTTAGATCTTTCAAAGAGAAGCCAATCCTCAGGTCAGTGCCATCGCACAGCAGAGAGGAGGCAAACAACAATGAAGTCTAGAATATGTAGGCAAGAAGAGACTATTCTTAGATCTTTCAAAGAGAAGCCAATCCTCAGGTCAGTGCCATCGCACAGCAGAGAGGCGGCAAACAACAATGAATTCTAGAATATGTAGGTTATGCTTATCCTCAGGTCAGTGCCATCGCACAGCAGAGAGGCACACAACCTATCTCCTTGTTAGAGCATTTCTTATTTTCTTTTGCACATAGCGCACCAACAACATAAGTTATCAGCTTGATTACGCTAGTATTCAATTTTTTTCGTGCTTTGCTCTTTTTGCAGTCACACGCGCACCTTTGGTGGCGTTTATTTGCTCGTTGTCCCTTATCGGAAATGGCTAATTGTGTTAACCAGTGATAAGATGGGAACCCACAGTTGATTGAACCATTTAGTTAGATTGAGTCTACCAATGGCATCTACTCGTCTATTGTGTTGAATCTACTGACACATCATATAATGAACTAGCACCTCCCTAGATCAACTTTCTCCGTGTAATAACAGTAACAATCAAACGTACTATCATTTTCCCATTTTGATAGACTTAGACTTCTCAGATTTTTACATTTTCAGTAAGTTAATTAACATTTTTGATCTCAACATCATTTTGTTGTTCCAAATAACTCTATGCCTGTGTACTATCATCTTCCAATTTTTGTCGAGTCACATTTCCTGTTTTGTTGTCTTTGCCTTTTCAGCTTTACTCACCTTCCCCACCCCTTTTTTTTAAATAAATAAATACTGAGTTAAACCTTAATCTCCCCCTAAATTCTAAAACAGAAAATCTTTTTGTGTTTTTGGATTTTTATAACTACAAGGAAATTAAAAATAGAAGAAAATAAAAGACTAAAAATAAAGAAAACGGTGTCAGGCTATGTATCTGTCTCTTCTAATATAACATCACTTCTCTTTTTTACCCCGTTGACCTCTAGCAGATAAAAAAATCTTGGTTTATCAAATGGTTTAGTGTAGAGGTCAGCGCGTTGAAAATCCGTGTTAATTTTGACCACATCAATTAAGTGTTTTTCATAGCAATCGCATATGAAATGATACTTTATGCCTATGTGTTTGGTCTTAGGATGTTGAACCGGATTTTTAGTTACTGCAATGGCAGCAGAATTATCAACATAGATAGGAGTAGAAGTGAAATGCAAACCGTAATCCCGCATTTGCTGTTAAATCCAAATGATTTGTGAGCAGCAGCTGGCGGCAGCAACGTATTCAGCTTCACAGGTAGACAGAGCAATGGATGTCTGCTTCTTGCACTGCCAAGTTACCAATCTTCTCCCGAAAAATTGACATCCTGCTGACATAGACTTGTAATTCATCTTGCAGCCTCCGTAATCCGAGTCACTATACACCGTTAGCTCAAAGTCATCATCATGAGGATACCACAACCCTAGTGTTGGAGTACCCTTCAGATAACGAATAATCCTCTTGACTCCAATCAGATGATTGACTTTAGGTTTTGCCATATATCGGGAACATAAACATGTGGCATACATGATATCTGGACGAGAGGCAGTGAGGTACATGAGAGATCCGATCATCCCACGATACATGGTGGCATCCACCAAATCCCCATTCTCATCAGGAGCCACATCGTGATTTGTGGCGAGTGGGGTACCGGCTGCAGTGACATTTTCCATATCAAATCGACTAAGAATGTCACCGACATACTTAGTTTGATGCAAAAAGATGTCGGTAGGTGTTTGGTCCACCTGTAATCCTAGGAAGAACTTCATTTCTCCCATGGCACTCATCTCAAACTCAGCCTTTATCACAGATTCAAACTCTTTACATAACCCTTCGTTTCGTGATCCGAAGATTATGTCATCCACATAAATCTGCACCAAAAGCAAATCACCATCCTTCTCTTTGATGAACAATGTACAGTCAATCACACCCCTGCGAAAGCCATGTTTCAACAGATGGGTGGAGAGCTTTTCATACCATGCTCGAGGAGCCTGATGCAGCCCATACAGAGCCTTGTCTAGCTTGTAGACTCTGTCCCGATGATAAGGATCTTCAAATCCTTCGGGTTGACTTACATATACTTCTTCACGGATTTCCCCATGCAAGAATGCACTCTTAACATCTAGTTGATAAACTTTGATCTTCATGTAAGAGGCGTAGGCTAGAAAGATACGAATTGCTTCCATTCTAGCTACGGGAGCAAAGACTTCATTGTAGTCGATTCCTTCGACTTGTCTGAAGCCTTGAACAACCAACCGTGCCTTGTTTCTGATAACAACACCCTGGTCATCCTTCTTGCACTTTAGTACCCATTTGGTACCAATTACCTTTACTCCTTTGGGTCAGTCAACAAGAGTCCACACGCCAAGTTTCTTGAACTGTAGCAACTCCTCTTGCATAGCATTGACCCATGCTTCATCCTTAAGGGCATCACTTACGTGTTTGGGTTCAATTTGAGAGACAAAACATCTGTAAGCTCCATCATTCACGTAGCCCTTTTCCATTACTTCAGCGTAATCGGCAGTGTACAATCGACTTCTAGTCTGCACGCCGGAGTGGAGTTCACCAATGATAGCATCTGGCGGATGACTTGTACTGATCCTAGTCAAAGGAGTTGTAGGAACGACAACTTCAGAGTCCATAGTCGTGACTGGAGGTTCAGTGTCTGTGGTTCTAGAAGCAGGTGAAGCACCTGAAGAGCTCCTTTCTTGATCAACATTAGGTGCTTGTGCTGGTTCATATGCTTCTTCATCCTCTGATGAGTCTTCACTATCATTCTGATCAGCTGAGGCAGCTCCCGATGACCCACTGGTAGGAGTGGTATTGCTAGTCTCCAGATTTGGTGAGTTGAGAACATCGTGCATCATCTGAGTAGCAATATCATCATCTGAAACTAACTGAGGAAGATTGAATGATTTGAAAAATCCATCGTAGTCGAAGAATGAAGATGGACCTTTTCCAGCAGGGGGGATAGTGAAACGTTGAACATCAACGTTGCACCATACTTCTACCTGACCAGTAGAGTTGTTGTAAACTCGTTTGTCGGGTATACTGTATCCCAGAAAGATCCCCTGATCTGCCTTTTCATTGAACTTGCCTTCTTGAGTTTTCTTCAGAAGAGTACAAGGAGCACCGAAAGGTTCCAGATACTCCAGGTTTGGCTTACGCTTCTGTAGCAACTCATAGCAAGTCTTCCCATGCCTCTTCACTACTGACACACGATTAAGTGTGTAGCAGGCGTTGGCTACAGCCTCGTTCCAGAACTGTACTGGCAGTTTTGAGTCTGCCAACATAGTCCTGGCTGTCTCGATCAGACTCCTGTTCTTTCGCTCAGCAACTCCATTCATCTGTGGTGTGTATGCAGAGGTGAATTGATGAACAATTCCCTTTTCTTTGCAGAATGCATCCATCCACTGATTCTTGAACTCGGTTCCATTATCTAAACGAATCTTTCGCACTTTAAGCTTGTAAAGTGACTCCAGGGTGGTGACTAGCACTTTGAATGACTCAAATGTTTCTGACTTAGCTTTCAGAAACATCACCCACGAGAATCGTGAGTAGTCATCAGTGACTACGAAGCAGTACCAGTCTCCAGCGATACTCTTCGTGCTAACTGGACCGAAAAGATCCATGTGCAGTAGCTCCAGGGGTATCTCAATAGAATGGACATTCTTGGTCTTGTGAGATTTTCTGGTTTGCTTTCCTTTCTTGCATGAGACACAAAAATCAGGAAGCTTGAAGTTCTTGACAGGAACTCCATCAACTAGGTTGTTATGAATCAGGCGATTCATCTTCCGATGATTAATGTGTCCCATTCTTCTGTGCCACGAAATGGAGTCCTTCTCTGTTGCTTTAGATAGGAAACATTGA